>JAWPHD010006877.1:0-137491 GCA_037043455.1 Cyrtodaria siliqua
TTTCTTCTTTCAATTGGGAAATTTCTTCTCAAAATTCGGGGGGAAATATATGTTTTGTCATTGGGAATATGACCCAATAACGGCTTTAAAAACAGCCAAAAAAAGCCCTTTATAATAGGAATCGTATATCCTTCAATACATGGGACTGCCCACTTTATATACGGCGCATCCTTGGCCGGGATAGTAAAGAGGCTGCGTCTAAAACTTTCGTCTCTCACATCTACGTGTTTGGATTCCCACTGTAAGCTTGACTTGTCAAGTGAGAAAGTGTCGATAATCACGGACGGCTGAAGGTATACAGTACTGGTTCTACAACAAAAGAAAAGAACCGTCACATATAGCCTAACATGTGCTAACAATGGCGTAAACATAACACAACATTCAAACAGTTTATGTCCACATCAAAAAGACAATTCAAAGCAATTAAACGCTTTCCAATGGGCACATTGATACACTCAGTGGTGCAAGTAATATCTCTAGATTCAAAGTCTACCATGCTGTGTCACAAACGTTTCAGAAATTAAGACGGTTTAGACAAATGCTAACAATAGCGTTTGCTGAATCGGTTATAAAACTATAAAATATGTGGGTTTTTTGTTGTTGTTTTTAATATCTTTTATATTTTCAGTGCCATTTCTGCCTAATTAAGCTGCACCCTTAGATGTCCTGAATGTTCAAGAATGTCCAAGAAAAGAATATAGTATGCGTCAGTCTTCCATTGTTTGTGGTTGTTTATGACTGCGTTCTGCTTATGTAGAACTCAGCATTAATAACCTGCAACGGATGACTTGAACTTGCAACCGAACTAAAAAGGACTGGATGTACATGTACCATTAATGAGTCACAACTATCTATGGTTGATGGATACAATAGTGGGAATAAATGATGTACCAAACAATCAATTGTGGCCAACAATCAATTAAATTTATTTAGTAATTGATATTAAGTTATGACATTCCACAAGAGATCATTACAAAAATTAGAATTCTATTTTCGCTGAAAACAAAAACAAAACATACAAGCTACTTAGTCAAGAATCAGTCGGATTACCACCATCTCAAAATAGTACAAAATAAACTCCTTTTTTTATATACAAAGAAAGTTACATTTTTTTCGCGTACAATTCAGAGACGGGGAAGCGAACCCGAGCTGCATTCGTCTAGTGACAGTGGTTAGAAGTGAGTGAGTTCAAGTACGTTACCGAGACATGATTTGATATTATTTTGTAGCGTGGTTGAGAGGGTAAAGACGCTGCATTGGAAACCATCTCAACGCTGTGGGTTCGAATCTCACTGGGAGCTAAACTTGTAAGTGTCGATTCTTATGGACGACAGGAAGTATACAGTACGTGTTAAAAATGTTGACCATCATACATAGCCTAAAATGTGCTGGAAAATGACGTTACAAGCCAAACAAACAAAAAAGATTTAAGTTTTATTTCAATTGACCTTAAGAAAAATGTGCTTGTCCGGTCCATGTGGTAAGTAGCATACACATCTATGGGTCCTTTATTCAAGGTCAAGCAGTTTTCATGTCCAGTCATACTCCTAAACTTCCGAGTAAAGAGCTAGGATCTTCATAGATTATAATTAGCTCTTAAAATAATGAGACGCAACCTAATTTGCCTATGTGTTTTCAATAGATCATGTGTTGCACATTAAAGTAATGCATGTTAAATAATTATTACAATCTTTCTGACAGTAAGAGTAGGCCAGGGTTTCATGATTATTTTGTATTCTTCACCTCTCAGTTCACCTCTCACTGAGGTGGTGCTAATAACCATAATGTGCTGATGATTGTTTTCATTTGTTTTCCAGTGTGTGTTTTTTAACGAGTTGAGCTCGCTATGAGGCAGTGCCTGATTCATATTATAAATACCATCCTTCTAATTATGTAAGTACTATTTTAACAGATGCAAGTTGTGCAGAAATTCTAACAGAACGCCTAGAGTTTGATGTTTTCCTTGAAATTAAATAATCACCTCATCGAGAGGACCCACCGGTTCCTAAATGCAGGTCGTTATTCAAGTTCAAGATCATAAAATTCACATACATGTACCTCTCATGTTCATGCATATGATTAAGTCAATTTCTTGTCCACTGACTAAATTTCGCATAAAAGAAAGTAATTTTGAAATAACTTTGAAACAAATACTAAAAAACTAAATTGTTTTCATGCATTATTTCAAATCTTGCAACATCTAATTTGTAGATATTCTGAAAACTATATTTACACAAGAAATAAACAAGTTTCAGGCAAACATATTCCAATTTAACAGGTTTTACCAAAATCTTGTAATTTAGTAGTTAGCAGAGATATATGTGAGTGCAAGGAACGATAACTCTGCGTGGAGATTGTTACTGTACGCCAATTTTATACTGTCACACCGGTATTGACTAAACCTAAACCCGGCAATATACTGAGTATATCACTGTCATCACTCTGAAACTGTATGATACAATATCGTCGAACTTGACGATTACGACACAGGTTGGTTGCGTATGAATTAAATAATAATAAAAGATGAACTAAAAAATAAATTGAAAGAAAGGAGATAAATAAAAGCGGCAATTTGTATTGATGATAGTGCTTTAAAGTTTATGTCATTTTTTGCCTTGTGAACAATCTAGCACCTTCATTTATTATTTGATCTTTACCAAACTTGCACATATTGTTAATATCAATGAAAGCTCAGACAAATCCGAAAACCAGATCGGATCACAAACACTAGAGTTATGGCCCTTGTTTTTTCTAGAAAATGCCATTTTCTGCCTTGTGAACATTCATTTATTATTTGATATTTACCAAACTGGCACAGATTGTTAATATCAATAAAAGAGCGAAATAGTTCGAAAACCAGTTAGATCGGATTAGTTTCACCGGAGTTATGGCCCTTGATTTTCTGAAAAATGCCATATTTTGCCTTGTAAACACTCTAGCTCCTTCATTTATTATTTGATCTCTACCAAACGTGCATAGATTGTTAATTAATATCAATGAAAGCTCGGACAAGTTCGAAAACCAGTCAGGTCGGATCAGTAACACCAGAGTTACGGCCCTTGTTTTACTGAAAAATGTCATTCTCTTCCTTGTGACCACTCTAGGACCTTCATTTATTATTTGATCTTTACCAAACTTGCATAGATTGTTAATATCAATACAAGCTTGGCCAAGTTCGAAACCCAGTGATATTGGACAAGTTACTCCATTCATTTCATTTCTTAGGTCATCTATTAACAATAAACACAATAATTTATTCATGGTAACCCATCAATTAAGGACATTATAATATGTTTGTTTTCTGACAAGAATTAACACAGTGCGCCCATTTTAACACATATTTCTTGTTGGGTCCTCTGAAAGTAAACACAGTCTCAACTTCACTGTAACACACCAACCGAGGACCTCTTACTATTCTAAAGTCCTCTATTAACAATAAACACAATTTCTTCTAGGTAACACACCAGTTAAGAACGTCATCTCTAGTTGTTCCGACAACAACAAACAAAGTGTGCCCATTGTATCATATATTTCTTGTTCGGTCCTCTGATAGAAAACACAGTGTCAACTTCACTGCAACACACCAACCGAGGACCTCTTACTATTCTAAGGTCCTCTATTAACAATAACCACAATTTCTTCATGGTAACAACCCAGTTAAGAACGTCATCTCTAGTTGTTCCGACAACAACAAACAAAGTGCGCCCATTGTAACACATATATCTTGTTTGGTCCTCTGACAGTCAATACAGTGTCAACTTCACTGTAACACACCAACCGAGGACCTCTTACTATTCTAAGGTCCTCTATTAACAATAAACACAATTACTTACTGGTAACACACCAATTAAGGACCTTATCACATGGTGGTCCGACAACAATAAACACTGTGCGCCCATTGTAACACTTATTTCTTGTTGGGTCCTCTGACAGTAAACACAGTGTAACACACCAACAGAGGACCTGTTACTATTCTAAGATCCTTTTTTAACAATAAACACAGTTTCTTCATGGTGACTTACCAATTAAGGACCTAATCTCTTGGTTTTCAGACAGCAATAAACACAGTGTGCCCACTGTAACACATATTTCTTGGTGTGTCCTTTCACAGTCAACACAGTGTCTACTTCACTGTAACACACCAACCGAGGACCTAGTACTATTCTAAGGTCCTCTACTAACAATACCCACAATTTCTTCATGGTAAAACACCAATTAAGGACCTAATCTCTTTGTGTTCCGACAACAATAAAGACAGTGCGCCCACTGTAACATACTTCTTGTTGGGTCATGGTAACCCATCCATTAAGGACATAATCTGTTGGTGTTCTGACAAGAATAAACACAGTGCGCCCATTTTAACACATATTTCTTCTTGGGTCCTCTGACAGTAAACACAGTCTCATCTTCACTCTAACACACCAACCGGGGACCTCTTACTATTCTAAGGTCCTCTATTAACAATCAACACAATTTCTTCTTGGTATCACACCAATTAAGGACCTAATCTCTTGGTGTTCCGACAACAATAAACACTGTGCGCCCATGGTAACACATATTTCTTGTTGGGCCCTCTGACAGTAAAGACAGTGTCAACTTCACTGTAACCAACCGAGGACCTTTTACTATTCTAAGGTCCTCTATTAACAATAACCACAATTTCTTCATGGTAACACACCAATTAAGGACGTCATCTCTAGGTGGTCCGACAACAACAAACACAGTGCGCCCACTGTAACACATATTTCTTGTTGGGTCCTCTGACAATAAACACAGTGTCAACTTCACTGTAACACACCAACCGAGGACCTTAATATTCTAAGGTCCTCTATTAACAATAAACACAATTTCTTCTTGGTTACACACCAATTAAGGACCTAATCTCTTGGTGTTCTGACAACAATAAACACAGTGCGCCGGGCCCCATTGTAACACATATTTCTTGTTGGGTCCACTGAGAGTAAACACAGTTTTAACTTCACTGTAACACACCAACCGATGACCTCTTACTATTCTAAGGTCCTCTATTAACAATAACCACAATTTCTTCATGGTAACACACCAATTAAGGACGTCATCTCTAGGTGTTCCGACAACCACAAACACAGTGCGCCCACTGTAATACATATCCTCTATTAACAATAAACACAATTAGTTAATGGTAACACACCAATTAAGGACCTTATCACATGGTGGTCCGACAACAATAAACACTGTGCGCCCATTGTAACGCTTATTACTTGCTGGGTCCTCTGACAGTAAACACAGTGTCAACTTCACTGTAACACACCAACAGAGGACCTGTTACTATTCTAAGATCCTTTTTTAACAATAAACACTATTTCTTCATGGTGACGCACCAATTAAGGACCTAATCTCTTGGTTTTCAGACAACAATAAACACACTGCGCCCAATGTAACAAATATTTCTTGGTGTGTCCTTTCAAAGTCAACACAGTGTCAGCTTCACTGTTACACACCAACCGAGGACCTAGTACTATTCTAAGTTCCTCTACTAACAATAACCACAATTTCTTCATGGTAAAACACCAATTAAGGACCTAATCTCTTTTTGTTTCGACAAAAATAAAGACAGTGCGCCCACTGTAACATATTTCTTGTTGGGTCCTCTGACAGTAAACACAGTGTCAACTTCACTGTAACAAACCAACCGAGGACCTTATTATTCTTAGGTCATCTATTAACAATAAACACAATTTATTCATGGTAATCCATCAATTAAGGACATAATCTGTTGGTGTTCTGGCAAGAATAAACACAGTGCGCCCATTTTAACACATATTTCTTCTTGGGTCCTCTGACAGTAATCACAGTCTCATCTTCACTGTAACACACCAACCGAGGACCTCTTACTATTCTAAGGTCCTCTATTAACAATAACCACAATTTCTTCATGGTAACACACCAATTAAGGACGTCATCTCTAGGTGTTCCGACAACAACAAACACAGTGCGCCCACTGTAACACATATTTCTTGTTGGGTCCTCTGACAGTAAACACAGTGTCAAATTCACTGTAACACACCAACCGAGGACCTTAATATTCTAAGGTCCTCTACTAACATTAAACACAATTTCGTTTTGGTAGCACACCAATTAAGGACCTAATCTCTTGGTGTTCCGACAACAATAAACACAGTGCGCCAGGCCCCATTGTAACACATATTTCTTGTTGGGTCCACTGACCGTAAACACAGTTTCAACTTCACTGTAACACATCAACCGAGGACCTCTTACTATTCTAAGGTCCTCTAACAATAACCACAATTTCTTCATGGTAACACACCAATTAAGGAAGTCATCTCTAGGTGTTCCGACAACAACAAACACAGTGCGCCCACTGTAACACATATTTCTTGTTGGGTCCTCTGACAGTAAACACAGTGTCAACTTCACTGTAACACACCCACCGAGGACCTTACTATTCAAAGGTCCTCTATTAACAATAAACACAATTTCTTCTTGGTAACACACCAGTTAAGGACCTTATCTCTTGGTGTTCCGACAACAATAAACACAGTGCGCCGGGCCCCATTGTAACACATATTTCTTGTTTTGTCCACTGACAGTAAACACAGTTTCAACTTCACTGTAACACACCAACCGAGGATCTCTTACTATTCTAAGGTCCTCTATTAACAATAAACACAATTACTTAATGGTAACACACCAATTAAGGACATTATCACATTGTGGTCCGACAACAATAAACACTGTGCGCCCATTGTCACACTTATTTCTTGCTGGGTCCTCTGACAGTAAACACAGTGTCAACTTCACTGTAACACACCAACAGAGGACCTGTTACTATTCTAAGATCCTTTTTTAACAATAAACGCAATTTCTTCATGGTGACTTACCAATTAATGACCAAATCTCTTGGTTTTCAGACAACAATAAAGACAGTGCGCCCACTGTAACATATTTCAGATCGGATCAGTAACACTAGAGTAATGGCCCTTGTTTTTTCTAGAAAATGCCATTTTCTGCCTTGTGAACACTCTTTCACATTCATTTATTATTTGATCTTTACCAAACTGGCACAGATTGTTAATATCAATAAAAGAGCGAACTAGTTCGAAAACCAGTTAGATCGGATTAGTTTCACCGGAGTTATGGCCCTTGATTTTCTGAAAAATGCCATATTTTGCCTTGTAAACACTTACTTCCTTCATATATTATTTGATCTTTACCAAACTTGCACAGATTGTTAATATCAATGAAAGCTCGAAGGAGTTCGAAAACCATTTAGATCGGATCAGTAACACAATAGTTACGGCCCTTGATTTACTGAAAAATGTCATTCTCTTCCTTGTGACCACTCTAGGACCTTCATTTATTATTTGATCTTTACCAAAGTTGCACAGATTGTTAATATCAATACAATCTTGGCCAAGTTCGAAACCCAGTGATTTTGGACTAGTTACTCCATTCATTTCATTTCTTAGGTCATCTATTAACAATAAACAAAATAATTTATTCATGGTAACCCATCAATTAAGGACATTATAATATGTTTGTGTTTTGACAATAATAAACACAGTGCGCCCATTTTAACACATATTTCTTGCTGGGTCCTCTGACAGTAAACACAGTCTCATCTTCACTGTAACACACCAACCTCTTACTATTCTAAGGTCCTCTACTAACAATAAACACAATTTCTTCTTGGTGACACACCAATTAAGGACCTAATCTCTTGGTGTTCCGACAACAATAAACACTGTGCGCCCATGGTAACACATATTTCTTGTTGGGTCCTCTGACAGTAAAGACAGTGTCAACTTCAATGTAACACCAGCCGAGGACCTCTTACTATTCTAAGGTCCCCTATTAACAATAAACACAATTATTGTATGGTAACACCACACCAATCAAGGACGTCATCTCTAGGTTTTCCGACAACAACAAACACATTGCGCCCACTGTAACACATATTTCTTGTTGGGTCCTCTGACAGTAAACACAGTGTCAACTTCACTGTAACACACCAACCGAGGACCTTACTATTCTAAGGTCCTCTATTAACAATAAACACTATTTCTTCTTGGTAACACACCAATTAAGGACCTAATCTCTTGGTGTTCCGACAACAATAAACACAGTGCGCCGGGCCCCACTGTAACACATATTTCTTGTTGGGTCCTCTGACAGTAAAGATAGTGTCAACTTCAATATAACTCACCAACCGAGGACCTCTTACTATTCTAAGGTCCTCTTTTAACAATAAACACAATTACTTAATGGTAACACACCAATTAAGGACCTTATCACATGGTGGTCCGACAACAATAAATACTGTGCGCCCATTGTAACAATTATTTCTTGTTGGGTCCTTTGACAGTAAACACAGTGTAACACACCAACAGAGGACCTGTTACTATTCTAAGATAAGTTTTTAACAATAAACACAATTTCTTCATGGTGACGCACCAATTAAGGACCTAATCTCTTGGTTTTCAGACAACAATAAACACAGTGCGCCCACTGTAACAAATATTTCTTGGTGTGTCCTTTCACAGTCAACACAGTGTCTACTTCACTGTAACACACCAACCGAGGACCTAGTACTATTCTAAGGTCCTCTACTAACAATAACCACAATTTCCTCATGGTAACACACCAATTAAGGACCTTTTGTTTCGAAAACAATAAAGACAGTGCGCCCACTGTAACATATTTCTTATAGGGTCCTCTGACAGTAAACACAGTGTCAATTTCACTGTAAAACACCAACAGAGGACCTTATTATTCTTAGGTCATCTATTAACAATAAACACAATTTATTCATGGTAACCCATCAATTAAGGACATAATCTGTTGGTGTTCTGACAAGAATAAACACAGTGCGCGCATTTTAACACATATTTCTTCTTGGGTCCTCTGACAGTAAACACAGTCTCATCTTCACTGTAACACACCAACCGAGGACTTCTTACTATTCTAAGGTCCTCTATTAACAATAAACACAATTTCTTCTTGGTAACACACCAATTAAGGACCTAATCTCTGGTGTTTCGACAACAATAAACACTGTGCGCCAATGGTAACACATATTTCTTGTTGGGTCCTCTGACAGTAAACGTCGTATGCTGCCCAAATTACGGTTACATTTTTACAAAATATTAATAATAACAAAAATAAATTGTGCAAAAACTTTATTGTTTTCAAAATCTTGGTTCGAAGAAGCTTAAAATGATATGCAAAACATGTACAAACTCCAACAAAAACACATATAAAAACTAAATTTACTTATTTTTTCATTTTGGGCAGTTGAGAGGAACCTTAAGCAACTTTAAATGGTGATAAATTAAACATACCGTTTCAATAATCAATGGAACCAATTCAACCCGGACAACATCAATATCCTGAAATGTCTTCAAATCCATAATATATAAGTTACTGCAACAAGATTTACTAAGAAATCTAAATTTGAACGTATTAACTGGTCAGTCACCCAACGCTGAATGGCAAAAAAACTAACGTTCTACACGCCTGCGCCCCCTGTGAGAAACACTCACATCAAGAGAAATTAATTATCGTCTAATTCGCTTCTCTCAAACATTTGTCTTTTATCTTATTGAAACATATGCCAACATCCTTTAAACCTTGTTAAAACGTTGAATTTGTCATATGTTAATGGCTGTTTCATTCTCCCGGTAATTGGCGAATTCTTGCGTTACATGTTCTTCCACGCCTACCAAATGTAAGCTATAATAGTGTTAGTTAATCTGAGTTCTATATATATTACCCCATTAGCAATACACATTGATTTAATAAGAAGGCTTGACCAAACCAACCTATATGTTTGCAAGGTTAAGTTTTGTATTTTCAAAAAGAAATGTTATACCTTTGCGAATCTCTAAGATCATAGGAAATAACATGATTGCAATATCCCTGAAGACAGGCACCGATAATAGGCCTTTTTCTAGATAATACCTACTTTGGTTCGTGTATTTATCGTAATGTACCTCTCAAAAGATTCAATTATTGCCCGTCGAAATGTCGGGTGTAATCTAACATAATTAGAATGTGTTCAAAGACAGTACCATTGATAATACAAATGCCAACGGAATGATAAGATGGTGTTTATACCTATAAATCAAACCGGATATACTTCATCTTTTAGTGTTCTCTCATTTGCAAGGCATTATACGAAGATGAAACGTAGATGAAATGTATGATACACTTTGATCTAGAACATGTTTCTGTAAAAGAAAGAAAGAAAATTATCTCACTTCTAATAATTTAATGCTTTTATCTCGCATTTAAGATACCCGGCTAACATATATAATTGTATTTTAAGTAAACAGCATTAAAAAAATATCAAAAAAAATAGTATATTCAATAAAATAAGGCAGCGGCAATACACGTAATTATGTTAATATTTACCTCATGATCCGGAGTTACTCCAGCTATGTTTTTGAAGCAGGATATTTTCTCATGTGGAATAAAAAAATCAATCAGACATGGTCAAAATCTGCCGAGTTTTGGCGAATCAATTCAAAATAAATCAAAACGTTTTTTGAACTCGTATGACGTTTCGTACATACAATATGTTATACAAAATATCTAGTACTGAGGCACGACTTTTGGAAAGAGCGTGTCACAATGAACAAGAGCTGGTATCAATGCTATCGAGCTTGTGCCAATGAAAGATACCTCTAACTAAATTGGTTTGATGATTGATCGTCTATGATTAACTGTTTTCTGATTTTCGTATATAATACGTAATGTTTTATATTATCATCGCGTGGCGCAGTCGGTAGTGCAGTGGATTTGTAACCGGAGGCCCGGGTTCAATCCTCCGTGGTGCCACTGAGTTTCGTCGGTGTGTTCTTGGGCAAGACACTTTCCCTTAGCCTCGTCCGTCGGATGTGGACGTAAACCGGGCGGTCCCGTGTATCGGACTATCCTCCGAGCACGTTAAAGAACCATAGGAATCTATTCGATAATAAGAGTAGGGCACGGTTTCCGGATTCCTATGTATCCTTCTCCTCTCTCTGGGGCGGCTCTAAATAACCTATACTGTGTTGATGAGCCGTTAAACAACATGCAGTTCAATTCGATTCCGAAAGTTGACTCGAAATATATCTATACATAACTATAAATATACTTCTCTAATGTAAAATTCGTCGGAAGTTTTTTTATCACAAACTGCGTCGACTGAACATGTCAGAGTGACGCAATTTGTAATAACCTTAAAAAGAAACATTGGTGTTTGAATCCGTATTGTGAATGAGCGGGTGATACATAGATCGATAGTTTAGCACAAGACTATTGTAACTCAAAAAGGATATTGTTCCTATGTTAATGACATCCCGAAGAAAGATTTATAACAGTCGTAAGGAACATTTTCATTGTTTGCGAAAGGGTACGAAATGCCTTCAAAACATGGATTGAGAAACTATATTATTGCGCTTAGCCGACGAGGTTACTGTGTCGACGATTCTAACTTAGAGAAGTCTACTCACTTGAAGTCCTCAATCCATTGATGTTGTCTCCAAAAGGCTACATTAATTTTATTGTTTGCTTGTTTGTATATGGTTTTACGGCTCTTTTAACAGTTATAGTCATATCGAGCCGGTTTCCTGGGTGAATTACAAGTACTCAACACGGCCCATTATCCTGACACCGAGACAGTCAGTCCTTGTATGGACCGAGCGCTTAGTGAAGGAGCGACTAGTATCAGTTTAAAGATCCGACCGGTTATCGAACCCACGACACTCTATCACTAAAACACCGCCGCGGTTAATGGTATTGTCCACCCGAGTCTGCATATTAAAATAGGTGTTTGGTATATTTTCCATTTCTACTACCTTGCCTCTCAAGTTCATTATTCACGGGCGATTGCTGCTTTCCATGGTGCAAGATGACATGTTCTTGCATACCGGACAAGGATATCCGTCATTTTACCGGAGCTAGATATTTCCATCTCAACCTAGGGTCGAGATAAAATTCACACCCGCCAACATCCGGTATGCAGGAAAACATGCAAAACGTTAATAGCTGGCGGCATCAACGCATAACATTCTCTGATATGCAAGAAAAAGAATATATCATGGGTATTCGGTTCAGATAGGGAATTCCAACCCGAGGTATACGTGTTTTTATCGGAACCGAGGCAAACACGTATACCTCGGGTTGGAATTCCCTATCTTCACCGGATACCCATGAAAGATTCTTATATTCCCATTTGGGCAAAAACTATTTATGTGTGAAAAATGCGTTTCCGTTATGATGAACAGAATAAAACGAGCAACATTAAATGGAACTTTACAAAAATAAATAATGGAAGAGTCCACTTTGAAAATGCAGTGGTTTAAGGGTTAATATTCAAAGATGAACTATGGTCCAAGTATCAGTATATTCAGATGATTCCGCTATTTCAGTTCGGGATGAGCCCACTCATCAACTCATCTGTATCTGGTTTGCACTGTTTGATTTGCAATCGCCGAGATGGTACAGACCGCGCGGGTTTGAATCCCACTGGAAGCGACTCTCATATGTAATGAAGTAAGAAGTTAAACCACATACACACAAACCTTCTGACTGTGGATCGAATAAATCTGTTAGCGGTCACTTCTACAAAGCATCCCCACTAAACAGCCATATTCTTACACATATAGCTATATAAACAGCCACATGTTCTATATCCCGTTTATACAATTTTAGTTGAAATCCACTTTTATTAAGCATTTACCTGCCTTAAGTGGTCACTTTCGGTCTTTCCCTTGAGTGACATTATCCCCGAGTGACGCATTTACGCGGCTGTTGAAAACAACGCAAATCCAGATTAGACAACCAAATTTCTACAGAAACATAATTAGGTGATATTTGCTATACAACTTTTTGTTATAAAAAGGGGCATCGCAGAGGGTATTTGGATTTTGCAAAAAAACACGTTTTCGCTGAAACCATTGACCCAAAACGAATCAGACTTTATTAGATTTGTCCTAGCCTTATCTCCTTTGCGAACAATGTAAATGGTAGGTGTGCATGGTCTAGTGGTAGAGCGTCGGACTTCGATATCGAAGGTTCCCTGGTTCGATCCTCGACCGTACCATAACTGGTGTCAACAATAATAAGTAGTTTCATTGTGTCTGCGCATGCGGACCGGAAGGGGAAAAGGCGAAACAACGACAAATGCTACATTGTCGTCTTTTTATTCTGTCGTCTTTTTTAATGTTTCGTGGTTTGGTTTTCGATTCAGAACGAAAAGACGACATATATTGACCGCGCCGTTTTAGTCGCGTTCCGAGGCTCGTCTTTTCGTGCCGCGCGTTTTCGTTCTGGCGCGCTTTAGTGTTTTCGTCCGCGATAAGGCGCCACTCGAAATAACAACAATTAAGTGTACCAAATGTTTTTTCGCGGGCAAAAATACACTGGCAGAAATTAGCCACCATACAGTTGCAAGACAATTGGACCATCATACCAAACTCCAACTTCTTGAAAGTTATGACCCACAAGTGCCTAAATGGAACACCAATCAAGTCAAACAAGTAAAGGTTTTACAGTGACATTCCCTGTTCCTCTTCCGACAACCCTGTGTCTACCTATTAACACATGGTCTTTAAAATGTTTACACAGAGTCCCTGTTTGTTAACACATGGTCCTCTGACGTTTAATACTTAAGTCCTTGTTTGTAAACACATGGTCCTCTGACGGTAAACACTTTATTCCTCGGTTGTTAACACATGGTCCTCTGACGGTAAACACATTAGTCCTCAGTTGTTAACACATGGTCCTCTGACGGCAAACACTCTTAAGTCCTCGTTTGTTAACAAATGGTCCTCTGACGGTAAACACTTTAGTCCTCGCATGTATAGTAAAGTTAGTCAAATTAGTCCTCTGAAGGTAAACACTCTTAAGTCCTCGTTTGTTAACACATGTCCTCTGACGGTAAACACTTTAGTCCTCGCATGTATAGTAAAGTTAGTCAAATTAAAAAATCAAAAATCGTAGAAAGTAATATCACATTCGAAAAAAGTATACTTCATAGGATAATACTTCAAAACATCAGTTTCGTACGTCAATAGGAAAGCCGAGTCCTCGGAAGAAGGTGAGGAATCAGAGTCCTCACTTGATAGGTAAAACCAGTAAGTGTGTGCGTGTGTGTGTGCGGTTTCCTATTAAATTCCGCTAGTGAGCGAATCAACGAGGGACAGAGGCCTGTAGCTCCAATGCCAATGCATTATCCACTGAGCTACCGAGGCCACTCATGAAACATATACGTATATTACAGGAAGTTTATATTAGAAATAGTCTGTGTCCAAGTTTCTTTCCAAGTTCAGTACTGCATATGAAACGAAACAGCTAATTCGCGGCGTCGTCCCGTTAGTTTGATTTTTTCTACATAATTTGCATCTTAAAACTTATGGTAGAATAAGACGAAAAAATAAAAACTCAAAATTTTATTTAATTATACACAAGCAGGTTTAAAGTCAAAATGATAATGGATAAATAAATCGACGCTTATTTCAATGTTTGATATAGAGGATCTAACACGAGTACTCATTAATTATTGAGTTTATTAAACGAGTTGGCAAAATGACATAATGCGAGACTCTTGCCGAGCATTATATCATTTTTGCTAACGAGTTTAATAAATTCAGTAATGAATGAGAACGAACGTTAGATTATATTTATCACATAACTCACATATCGACTTTTTATCGCTTTAACACGCAAAACCGACATAAACCATGGGAATTGGATCATATTTATTATCGATTTTTTTTGACAGCGCATTCTAGGCTTATTTGCATACTTATATTACTAAAGTGGTATATCGAAAATTTAGAATGGTGTTATTCCACTCCCACACCGTAATTTATGTGATAAAAACTGTCAAGATTGCCGTGTTTCCCTTTAAACAATGTAGTGCAGGTTTATTGCCAATCGAATCGAAATAGAATTAGGACGATACCATAGAATTCCAAGAGTTGGCAAAATATGTAAACAATTCGGGCACAGTATTTAGACACAGGAAAGCATTTGTTATTAAACTACGAAAGGCATGGCGCTTCTCCAATGAAAGTCTGTCTTGTGCTGATGTTTGTAGAGCGTATACGATACAGGTGTTTATTATAACTCACGTTTAGCCTCCTGTATAAAACGCATATACACTACCCCCTTGTGGGAAACATTTTATACTGTTTCTCGATTATGGAAAACGAAGTCCTGTGTCATGATTGTAACGTCACAGTAAGTGTATACATATTTATGTTTTTTTTCAATTCTCAACACACTATGCGCAAACGAACGATGTGATACGGGTAACATATGTTGTTTATATTGTTAAAATGTTGATATGTTTACTTACCCATTGTCAAACAAATTAATCTTGTTTTGGTTGATCATAACTTGTTACTTAAATCAAAACAGGTTAAAATAAATAAATACATATGTTTTACATATTTTGATTTTCCCAAAAATTCTTTTTCAGTGTAATAAAATCGATCGACATTATTTTCCTCAGGTTGTCAATAAACCCTGTCGCCCTCAATGGGATGCAATATTTATATAATATCTAAGTTGTCGTATGTGAAATGGAATTACTCTGATAGATATGTTTCCTTTTGTATATTAGAGACTAGTTAGTATTTACATATTTGGTTATGTCAATTGATCTATCTTTTTCATTTTTCATGTCACTGATTTTGTTCATTTTGTTATCCCTATTATGGGTTCAAATCCCAATGGGTCCCTATTATGGGTTCAAATCCCACTGGGAGCTCAACTTGTAAGTGAAAAAGTGTCGATACTTACGGATGGCGGGAGGTATGGCGGGAGTTATAGAGTACTAGTTCTTCCCAGGAATAAGTGGATGGTTTGCCTTCATAACAACAAATCTACAGGAAGAGTAGCATTCAAGGACGACAGTCGACCACAAACACACAGAAACAATGAGCAACTTCAAAGATGAATAAAAGGCAAGATAATACATCACAAACACAAAATGATTGACAATAGCGCTACCGCCTTTGAACGGTCAGTGGCAAAAATGCCGCTGGGGGTTTAAATCAAGTTCCAGGGTGCACAGTTTTGAGAATTTGTATGTAAATATATTCGATGTCTCTAAAATGTGTGTATTAAAAACATTAAAATACATCAATGAGAAAAATTATCCTACGAATGGAATGTTATTGTTTAAAGTTTTTTTTAAATAACAGAATTCAAACGATACGCAATATATAAGTATCGTATTGGGTCGTCTTATCTTCCTTACACACAACGTGACATACACAGATGTGCTAAACTAAGAGATATTAATTGATAAGGAAACGTTGTTCCAATTATATGTATACAGTCACATTTGGATTTTAAAGGTTGATTCAACTATGCTGAAACTTATTTTTCTCGTAGGTGTGGCGAACTGTCTGATTTTAGAGTCAGATCAAGACATCCTCAACATGGTGGTTCATCTTCAATCTAAAGTTAACACTTTGGAGGAAGAAATGGTGATGTTGAAACAAGAGGGTTGTGGTAAGATTGTTAACGCTTATTTACTATGGTTAGTGTATTCTATTTCAATCAATAAGGAATACAATCAGAAAGTATCCGATATTAAAAGAAGTGTTGCATTGTGGTTTATAATGACTTCATGACTTATCATGAACATTTCAAATTGCATGCGAGTAAATTAAAGGGACATACGTTAATCTGTTTTGTTTATAACACGAAACGTCCCATTTTATCTTTTCCTTTATAACTTGTATTTTACAATTATTACTATTACTAATTCGAATATGTCAAAGCAAAATATTATTGCAATTTACTAACTGTTGATAATATTACACCAATACTATATTTAAACTCTGGTAGAAATACAAGAAACAAGAACATTAAAAATCGAAAATGTTATTTAATAATAATTATATGCAAGTAGGTTTAAAGCCAAAATGGATACTATATTAAAGCAGCTATCCCGCCAACAACAGCCAAACTTTACAACATGTAAACCATTTCTAAACCTCCTGACGACGAGGTATACTTGTATATATAAGTTGCATATTTTGAGAATCCAAACTCTATAGACACAATATTAACGGCTTTAAACCATTTCTAAACCTCCTGACGACGAGGTATACTTGTATATATAAGTTGCATATTTTGAGAATCCAAACTCTATAGACACAATATTAACGGCTTTAACCAACTAGGCTAAACGCCAAACTGGAGCGTAGAATTAAGACGTACTAACACATATTTCATTTTACGCATTTTCAATTACGGATATTTAAAGAACCTGTTAATAAACCTATATGTTTAATCGGCAAATACACATGAGTATATGACCTGAACACCTGGATAGACTTTTGATAACGGTTTTGTAGTGTAATTCTGTTATTTGGCGGGTTAGTTTCTTTAATAAAATCAGGCGCTATTTTGATATTTTATACAAACTTCAGATTGGCGCGTGTTCCTTTAAGACTCACTTAAGATAGAAAAAATAAATATGAAGAAACATAGATGCACATGTCGCAGAGGAAGCGCGATGCATTCACGGCGTACAGCCATCTAAAACATATTTTTTAAACAAATACAAGCAGTAACATGGACTTTCTAGTATAAGATAGAGGCTATGAAGAGCAATCTTCAACATTAAGAAACCAAAACGAAGGAAACGTAGATATCGACCGCGGCTTCTAAATGTTAAATATTTCTCTTCATAAGCTCTATCCGACTTTTTGTTTACCACAGGTTTATCAAAATTCTCTATAGTCACGCTAAGACCGCTCGCAGTAAAAACGTCTTGAATAAATGGTGCAAGTAATTGCTTGGTTGTAAAATATGGGTAAACAACTAATCTCCCTTTATACAATGTACAGAAACACATAATCGTTGTAATACAGCACAAAAATAATTATATATATAACTTCATACAGGTTTCGTCTTTGTTTTGCAGTAGTCCAGACAACATGTCAGCAGGAAAGTAAGCCGAGTTTCATGGCGACTTTAGAAAGCACCCTTGACCATTGTGCTCTTAACCAACCTGTAATATTTGATGGGACAAAACTCAACATTGGCTCGGGTTATGACCCTCGTCATGGAATATTCCGGGCACCGCGAAACGGAACCTATTATTTCAGCGCAACCCTGTCAGTTACACCACAATCAAGTTTCCATGTAGCTTTTGTCAAAAATGACGTATCCAATGTCATAGGCTACTTGTATGCAGATTCGTCTAGTATTTGGCATGAGCGTGCAACCTCCGTCCTCATACAGCTGATTGCAGGAGATTACATCTCGATCAACTGCTTAGCCGGCGACAGTCACATAATCGGTGGCAGTTATCATTCGCATTTTTCTGGCTTTATGGTCAGTCCTTAATGATAACTATATGCAGTGTACATTAAATAAGAGTTAGAATTAATCAACTTTTTTTTTGTTAATTGGCATCATAGGTATCATGACAAGTACGCGTCAAGCACAAACTAGGTCTCTACTCTGTTTTAATTTGGCATGTTGCTTTCTGTATTAAATCGTCCTATATGCCATCTTCATCCTTAACATTTTGGAGTCGCATTACATTAGCGTGATCACTTCTAACAATGAACGGGCACGCAAGAAAATAATGTCGGAAACGTCGTACAAAATAAACTACAACATATAACTCACGCATGGTCGTACAATCATTGTCCTGTGCTTTATTTACCTACTGACCGTTCTGTGACTTTTATATGACCATTTTCCTCATTTTTTTCAGCCGTATGTTATAACTACTCCTGCCCGTTTTTCTCTTGCGATGAGCATGGTTCGATGCTCCCTAACAGGGTACGCCAAAATGGGAGCTGATACCAGAATACGTTTCAAAGTATCAAATGATGTCTGACAATTATCACCCGGTTAAACTTAATATTTGTCATGGTGATAAAAGGGAAAGATAACTCTGCACAGTTGGGAATGTAAACACGACTACAGTTAACTAGACCTAGGAAACACTTGACTTCCGATCTATTTTACGGTTACGCAGTTTTATACCGCATTCATTTTAAGAAGATCGCACTAGGTACTATTTTCAGTTGC
This sequence comes from Cyrtodaria siliqua, assembly GCA_037043455.1. Taxonomy (NCBI): domain Eukaryota; kingdom Metazoa; phylum Mollusca; class Bivalvia; order Adapedonta; family Hiatellidae; genus Cyrtodaria; species Cyrtodaria siliqua. The sequence continues at coordinate 19,054 of JAWPHD010006877.1, forward strand.
TAAATGGGCTAGAAATACTACTTGCTTTCGAAAATCTTACATTTCGACGATTTGAGTTTCAAATTTGCCGATCTCAGTCTTACAAACACTAGTTAGCGATAGTCTTTGGAAAGTATGACTCAAATATAATTACATCATCCAGGTAACATAATACCAAATGTATTATGTTACCTGGATGTTGTAATTATATCTGAGTTCATTGATGATTGACTAGAACCTTCTCCATTTTCCATTCAAAGATTAAGGCATTTAACAGACCAAATCTCATAACTAACTGGAACATTCCGAGCGTAAACGCGGTTCTCTTTCTATAGCACGGAGTCATACAAATCTGTCAATACTAGCCATATCGATTGTGTTGTGCCACTGACACTTTGCCTTATACCAGTTCGCGGTTTTAAGAAATAAAATATTTCCAGCGGGTTTATATTGTCCGAGATCGATACCTGGTGGGCGGGACTTGAAAAGCATCGAAACCAAGGGCTGAAGGTTCGCGTTTTCGATGTGTTTCAAGTCACAAACACCAGGTTGGTTTTGGTCTCGTACAATATATTTTATTTTTTTTATCTGACATGGATTTTCTAGACGAAAACTATTGTGTATATAGTATATTAGTCTAATTCTAGCAGGGTCCTAATGATCAGTATATGAACAATGCTTATCAATTCTCAAGTTTTTGCATCTGTGTGATCAAGATCGATTCAGGACGTTTTGGCATCAAACCATTTCGACACCTAGACGAATCGGCACCTAGACTTTTCGGCATCACATCATTTAGGCATCTATTTTAAGTTTTACGCTTGACGTTTCGGCACCCATTTATATTTGAGTATTATAATGAAGTAAAGAAGTAAAGAAATTACTATTTTCTATAAGATCACTAGTAATTCATTTAAAATGCGAAGTTAATTGCCTTAACGGCAACTCCAAAGCGGGTTTTAGACTGAATACAACTAAAACATGAACATAAAAATAGGGCCCATATGATAATCACTTGTAAAATTTAAGTAAATATGACTTTTATTTTATATTGTAGCATGGTCACTGAAATTCCCTTTGTAATAGCTCAGGTGTAAATCGTTTAATTGAAAATACTTGAATCTGTTCTCTTTAACATATATAATAATGTATACCTAAGACCAAATAAAAACTTATCTGTATTCATACAATATCGTTTACACGCCTACTAGACTCCGCAACCACCTCCAAAAAGAGGTGATAATACGACGTTTCGGAGACACTTCCGATGCGGTGGCGGATGGTAAATTGAAGCAGCAACGGTAAGTGTGAATTTAATATTTTCGTTTTTTTCGGCCCTAACTCGATCTTTTTCAAAAATCGGGGAATGTGGTACGATGTAGGAATGTTTTCCCTTCCTGCTTTATGTGTTGGTTTCGAAATATATTGAAAAATGTGGTCTGTAGAATTGTCAATCGACGACTGTAATTTTCTCAACTGGACATGGGTTTTACTCCGTTTTTTGCTGTTTTATGAGAAATCTGCCCACGAATGAGGTCTATGACTTTGAAATCACCTATCTTTCATCGTTCAATGAAAAAAATTCAATCGAATATAAACTGAAAAACATATTTGACAATAAAAAAAAACTTGTTTCAATTATTCGGGGGTGGGGGCCAAATTGTTTCACAAATGTTTTGACAAGCAAAACAAACCAAACAAATAACGTTATTCGCACTCAATTACACCAAAACAAAACATACAACATTATATAGGGAAAAAAGTACGTTTTGAGCGCTAACCATTTTTTTCTTCAAATTGTTGAATTGAATGTTGTTTAACGGCTCATCAACACAGTACAGGTTATTTAGAGCCGCCCCAGAGAGAGGGGAAGGATACATAGGAATCCGGGAACCTGCCCTACTCTTATTATCGAATAGATTCCTATGGTTCTTTAACGTGCTCGGTTGATAGACCGATACACGGGACCGCCCGGTTTACGTCCCCATCCGACGGACGAGGCTAAGGAAAAGTGTCTTGCCCAAGAACACACCGACGGAACTCAGTGGCACCACGGAATTGTTGAGGGGTGGGGTTGGGGGTGGGTGGCAAAGCATACTCTGGACTTCCACTCCGGCCCCCGCTCTGAACTTACTCTTACCCTATTGTCATCCCAATACACGGGACAGTGTAAACAAAGATATCCCCACCAGGTTATAATCTCTAACAAACGAGGTAAGTCCTGCAGTTAAAAGTCACGAAGATAGAAGTCATGAAGGTAGGAGTCATACGTAAAAGTAATAAAATGACCAGTTACTCCAGGGTTTCCATACATTTCCACATACCTGAGCAAATGACATGAACATGACCTAACTAAAACTATTTATCTCTCAATTCACATAGGAACGTTCTTAAATTCACTGGAAACCACCACACAATGCATCTATTTATTTGAACCATCTTAAGTAACACGGTCTAACATTTCAGCTTTAGGTATAGTTACTCGGTTACGCAAATTCCTTGGTTTGCAGGTGTTTTGTTTTGCAAGTGATAGCATTATGTACACGTAACTAACATTTTAATACACCAAAACTTGATCAGATGTGTTTTAAATCATTTGGTTGATGTATATGGCAGAATGTTGAAACTTGTATTTCTCGCAAGTGTGGTAAACTGCCTTGTTTTGGATCAGCAAACAGACACAGAGGTTCTTAATTTAATATTACATCTGCAATCAAAAGTAAACACGTTGGAGGAAGATATTTTAGCGTTGAAACAAAATGGCTGCGGTAAGTACACATGCGTATTCTGTGTTACCAATCAGCTATCAACTCGTTAGTTTGTTTGTTTGTTTTGTTTTGTTTGTATGGTGTTTTACATCGTTTTCAACACATGTAAGGTTATATATGACGGTTTTTGTGGTGCAGGCAGACCACCCACATTTCCTGGGTAGAACCAGTACTGTACACATTCCGCCATCCATAAGAATTGACACTTCCTCACTTACAAGTGGAGTACCCAGTGGGATTCGAACCCGCAGCGGCGAGAGGCGAAGGTTTACAACGCAACGTAGTTAACCATTCGGCCACGGAGACGCTTCTCGTTTGTTTTAGCCAAACTATCCCTTGTATAATGGTCTCAAATGACAAAAACAAGCTGTTATTGAAATACCCTACCACATTCGTTGTAAGCATATGTTAATAATCTTTTTTTCTATTGTTATATCGGGGCGCTTGTTTCAGCCAATAGTTGTTCAGCAATAACATTAATAATTTTAGTAATACCTATACAAATTATATGTCACTGGAGTTGGCATTTTAGTGGTAAATATATATACCTTAGTTTTGAAAATTGGTTGAGAAATAAATATTGTACAGCTAAAAAAATGTTATGGGGATTTTCCCAGGTAAACTCATCGTTGCTAGGACAGCAGAAAATTAAGAAATCACAAATAACTTCAGTTAGCCTTAATAGTTTGCTATAAAACGTTCAGGCCTGGAATTCACCAACCATTCTTGAGAATATTCTTAGACTTAAGCCCAAGTATGCAATTTTCAACAACAAATATTTCTGTAAGTTTAAAGTATAAACGTTCAAAAAAAGCTGCTATGTATAAATATGACACATACTAATAAATAGCAATTTTATACGACTCTTTGTCTTTGAGGGTCATGGGAATATTTGTGAACGAAATTTGAGTAATTGAGCTCAAGTCTAAGAATAGTTTGAAGAATGGTTGGTGAATTCCAGGCCAGAATGTCTTAATTCACGTTTGCCCAACACATTAAAAAGTATGAAAAGAGAAATTTAAAAACTATTTCTGGATAAAATGTCTAAAAAAATATTTTTGTAATTTTTTATGCAGCAGAAGTTTGCATTGAAAATGCCCTATCAAAAATGACTTTCGAACGTGATTCATTTTTATTTCTCAACTGATTTTAAAAAGTAAGGTATTTTTATTTACCACTAAACATGCCTGTTTAATTAATAAACAACTGATTTAGGTAAAAAAAAAAGCGCCCCGAACAAACGCCCGTTTATATTTGCGAGTATATGTTCCACGATTTAACGTATATCCTTAAACTAAACACTAAAACAATAGGCCCGTTAGGGCTTTCACTGAAATATGGGATGGTGTTTTTATAATAAGAATTTGTGTTGAAAAAATGTTATGGGTTTCCATTTCTACTGAATGATAAATGCAGCTTCAAAATTCAGATTTGAACACAAATGTAACATTAGGTGTTTCGGATTCAATGTATGCATGAATCAGTAAACTTAACACTCCACTAAACTACAGAAAACTACACAGTTTTAATATACAATGATTTAGGGAGTGAGATGTGTGGTCCGGCGGTGGAAAACCGTTGGACTCCAGATCGACAGGTTGTCGGTTCGATCCTCGCCGTGGCCATGTTATCTATCCTTGAGCTATATAATTAATCCACTTTGCTTAGTACTGGTTCTGCCAAGGAAACTATCGAGAGTGATTAATATGTTGCAAGAACGTGTTTCTCAATCGACGTATTATAAAATATGTATGTTTAAATTAATGAGTTATTTTTTCATTATACAGCACACACCACGGTGTGCCAGTCAGAGAGTAAGCCCAGCTTTATGGCGTCTCTGGTCAATCCAACTCATTGTGGCTTAAACCAAGCAATTATATTTGAAGAGGTCAGTCTCAACGTTGGATCTGGGTATGACAATCGTCATGGTGTTTTCCGCGCGACACGAAATGGAACATACGTTTTTGGCGCAACGATATCAGCTTCTGTATCAACATCTTTACACGTAGCATTAGTAAAGAATAACATCCCTATTGGATACTTGTATGCAGAGTCGGCGAGTGTCTGGCAGGAGCAGAGTACATCCATTGTCGTACAACTGAGTGCGGGAGATGATGTTTGGATAAAGTGCGTGCTAGACAGCAACATCGCTGGTGGCAGTGGGTATGCTCATGGGACATACCACTCACATTTCTCGGGTTTTATGATAGGTCAATAATGAACTTACATGCATTTTTGACTTTGTATATTTAGTCCGAAAATACATAATAAAAAATGGTATCATTTAGCGTACGCGTTGTTTTTATGCTGACCAACTTTGGGTTGATTTTCCTCACATCATATGGAGATGGCGGCGTCCATCGTTGTTTCAGTGTGGTTTTGCGGTGTACTATACACTGATAGTGTTCTTTCTGGTGCAGTGCGTACATACGATGCCACTGCGTTTAGGTGCTTGGATTTCTATAGGCCAGTTTTTCCATTGCTGTTATTGTTATTTATTATTCAACAAATCTCAATATGTTGGCCCCTGAATATAATATTCCCATATGGTACTAAGGTTTGATTTAAACATTGAATAGTATTAATGATAATATAGTTTATGTTATTTTGATCTGACGAAGTAAAGTAAAGGGTCTATTTTAAGCTGATACGAAATCAAGTAAGGCGTTATATATATCAAGGTGGGGGATCACGTGGTTTCAAAATGACGTCACCGATGGAAAAAAAACACGCTTCGAAGTAAGATCTTCTTTATATTTTCCTTATTACTTCACGCATTTTCATGTAATATAGCCTAAAATATCCGGAATTTTCTGCATTTTATTCCGTAACTTTGATTGTAGATGAATGTTCCACACATATTTTGTTTAAGCCGCCACCAATTCCGAAATGTAATTTTTTGAGTCGGTCTCGTACACTGGAATGAAGAGGTTTTCACGTTTTTCGTCTTAAAATGGACTCATTTGCATCAGTCCTAGTCCCGCAACTTTGCTTTATAAACAAAAAAGTCATATCTACTATAATTTAAAAGTTACATGCGCTACAGTGAAAATAATTATGCAATTTCGAAAATGATCTCGAACACTGGCTACTTGAAAAGAGATCTCGTACACTCGTGCTTTTGTTTTACGGTGTATATTGTTTATGCGATGTACTTATGCATTACTGATCATTTCAGGTGCCAGCGGTAGTTCATATAGAGTACCAACATGAGAATTCGGGTAGGATAGTGGAGGTGATGTCCTATTGTGTAGATAAACAACACGTCAAAGACATACAATGTATGGCAACGATATCATGAAGAATTAAACATGCTTTTTGAAATGTTACAGTAACCATACATTGGATACTAGAGAAAGGATCCGGATGAAATCTAAAAGAAAATAATAGACTTAGACTATTAGTAGTAATAAAATGCCACTTCAATGCGGTGTCTTAGTTTTTAAATGATAAAGCCGTTATGAAAGTAAATTGTTTTCAAGACTTTGTTAGAAGCTGGACATTTTGAAGTAGTCAAAACTGCAACTTGCATTTATCTAAATATTCTAATATTTATTAATTGTCCATGAGTTCTGATACTCATGACGATGCGTATGCTCGGAATGTAAGTTGGGTTTTTTCACGACAGCAATGCCCATAAGACACAATGTAATATGTTAGAAATAAATATCGCAGAATAAAAACGTTCACTGAATAAAAAGAAATTGTCAAGCGTTTTATCTCAACTGATTTTTTTTCCGTTTTACGTTATTCCTAACGATTAATAAGCTATACATGGCGGCAACCTTTATTGGTCGAGAGGACCAAAGTTGCTCATCGGCCCATTTACTGGCACCAAACAGCACCTTGGTGAAACCACTGACCGCAAAAATGTGTGACCTACTGCAAGTTTTCTCATAAAACGAGCGTTTTAACCCATTTGACGACCGTGACCCGTCTACTAAAACCTTAAATAAATTGCTCCTCTAGACAATAGTTTAGGTGTGGTCGTTGTGGGTATGTCCCCTTGGCTTCTTATCAGAGGTTGCTTATCTTACATAAATGCCGGTTAGGTGCCAGGGATGCCTATCAGTATGTACATGTGCAGTGTTTGTCACCAGAAAAGATCAGAAAAAAACGTCATTTAGACTTTCAGTGAAGAATTGTATACCTCAAATGTTCTTATAATAAAAATATTTGAAGTTCAATGTATTTGTGTAATTATGCAGTGTTGAATGCATGCGATAAAATTAATGTGAAGTCAAAAAGAAAACAAATTCATTTGGAGTTAAAGTTTAACAATATGTTTATTCATTTCAGTGTACTGGATGTATTAAACAATATGTATATCACACAATCATAATAAACTGCGTAATACAACACATGAACAATAAAAAGTAGTTGAAACATTTTTGAAACGAAATGTAACGTTTAACTTATTTACAGCGAAATAGATAATAAAATCACTTTACTTAGTGCAAGCAAATAAGTATCGAACATAAGTTTAGCCCATCCAAGAGACCCAAATGGACCTAAAGCGATGACATTGGAAGGCATTAACTTTCTTTTGTTTATATGTGCACTCATCTCGTTTGAACATTTATAAATGATTCGTTATCATTGAATCTTGACCAAGCTTCACAAATATCAAATGTATATATTTTTTCTTCAAACAGTCCCGTAGTTACTCTGAGGCCTCGGTAGAATTTTGGGAAGTTACCAAACATTGAAGTAGGCATTCAAATGGAAAATCAATTAAATAAAATCACTAAAATATATTTGTCCAACATAAAACTGAAAATTTCGCACGGGAATGCACTAAAACGTAGGAAATCAACAGTTTTTTCCGGAGTACATGTCCTGAGACCCCGCTAGGTAGGGATTTGCCTCGGGTAATTTCGGGGCTGGCTACGGTCTGTCAAAAATTCAAAGGCTCTATCTTTTATTATTTAAAAAAACAACGATCTCACTGGTTTTCAAAATGTAGATCTTTTAAAGATCCGATTAATATCAAGGTTTGATAAAATGGGGAGTTGTTTATAAGACGAAATGTATGAATTATTTAGAAATTTGGACAAACAAATTTCTAAATCCTCTCATGAAAAATGGAGATGTGATTCGGTTCACAAATATACACATTCAGGGACAATGACTCCATTACTAATGGTCGTATCTGAATGCCTTTCGAACATTCTGAACAGGTTTCATTGAGATTCAATACAAAATTAAGCTGTGAACGAGATCATAAGAATATGTTGCAGGATGAACAAAATGTGATCACAATAGCCCATCTCAGCTTCTATTGATCTAATAATGAGATCATTAAATATGCAACTTAAAAAATATAAATCACACGCTTACAACGTGCTTCATATTTTTCAGCCCTTGCAGTACATCAAATAAACATGTAATTAGACAACATAGTTTCGGTATAAAAGTCATTCAGTCGCTTGACCTAATATTATCAAAGTTTTTTCAAAACGATAAACAAACACTTAATGTTTGTAAAGAAATATAAAAAGATCGGACAGGGAAAGTAGCATTCAAGGAGGACAGTCAACCGTCATTCCAAAATATAATAATAGCATTATTATTTTGAAAAACAGTTTTTTTCCAAAACGAATGGAATACACACTAACACATGTCTTGACATTTTATGATTTCATTTGTAAACTATTATAATATTGAAATGTTAAAAGTGGTAAAACTAAAACGTTAAATATATTATATAGAGGAATCATGCTCTCTAAAATGGCACATGAAGAATGCATCCATTTAAGTTTTTGAGTGAATTCACCTGTCACAATAGTTTTAAACCTGAATGTTCATAAACATGTTGTTAGATTGGTTAGTCTTTTCTGCAGCTGCATTCATGCTCTACAAGTTATGTTATGATTTCTCATGTTGAACATGTAAATACTAATATCCCAGATGCATGTCTCATGTGTTTATTAAAGTCGGTATGACGCGTGTGTGACGCTTCAAGTTACTTATTCACGTCATCAAGAGCTTTCTGAAGCAACGGTACTGCCCTGAGTGTCTCAGGATATTCGACTCATGCTGCCTAAATGTCTCTACCGTTTTGAAAACAGTGCCTCGTTCAAGAATTTTTTTCTTAATACCTGAAATAGAATAGAAACATACAAGTAACTCGGAAAACACAACGAAACTGTTATACAACATTGTAAAACTTCTTGTTGCACCAAAAGGTGCTTCCAAAATGACGAAGTACATTTCAAATCATATTTTCAAATATGAAGTCAAGAAACATTTTGAATATACTTTGAAAATGTGCAGACGTTACTTTGTTTTCTTTATATTCTTTCAAATAACGTATCATAGCGGAGACATTTCCCTGTTGGGTTTGAAAAAAACAGTAAAACTGATAGGATGCACAGCTTAATTGTCGCATGGTTACTTATCGCCCTGCTGCCTAGACACACCCACCATCCGATTGGTTATGATAATTTCGTTTTGTTCATAGTACGGGACAAAGCAAAACATACAAACATATACATGATACAAAACATGTCGCAATGATTTCGCTTGTTATACCATTTAGAGGCGCACCCGGGGTTCGTTCTCGTGACATGTAAGCCATCCGACCTAAATTACATATAATCATCCCTTATATCTATCTGCAGTAAAATACTGAGGAAAACCTTACCCAAAATGTTACCCGTATTGTGTTGGTAGCTATATAGAAACTTCACTGGCACCTACAAATGACCAAAATCCATACACACAATAAACCGCCTAGCATTACAAAACTCGTGAGCGAATCTAACAAGTATAAAAATACAAGTGCACGAGATCTCTTTTCACGCTGCCAGTGTTCGAGATCATTTTCGAAATTCCATAATTACTTTCACTGTAGCACATGTAAATTTTAAATTGTGGTAGTTAGGACTTTTTTGGTTATAAAGCAAAGTTGCGGGACTAAAACTGATGCAAATGAGTACATTTTATGACGAATATCATGAAAACCTCTTCATTCCAGTGTACGAGACCGACTCAAAAAATTACATTTCGGAATTGGTGGCGGCTTAAACAAAAAATCTGTGGAACATTCATCTACAATCAAAGTTACGGAATAAAGTGCAGAAAATTCCGGATACTTTAGGCTATATTACATGAAAATGCGTGAAGTAATAAGAAAAATATAAAGAAAATCTTACTTCGAAGCGGGTTGTTTTTCCATCGGTGACGTCATTTTGAAACCACGTGATCCCCCACCTTGTATATGATATACACGACTATATTATATGAAAAATGTTATTAATGTTAGTAATACGTTTACAAAAAGTAACGTGTAAGATATCACAAACACACAATAGTTGACACTAGCGGTACCACATTGGAAAGATCAGTGGGGAAAGGGAGACACTGGTAATTGGTAACGTCTGCAGCGTCGTGAAATTCAAGTGCAGTTTATGTGAGGTTGACTGTTTATGTGAGGTTGACTGTTTTATGTGAATGCTACATTTCCGGTTTGCCTTTTATAGCCATCTTTATATAGTTATCATTTGTATGAACTTTATTTGACCACAAGACATATGCTGATGTTGAATGGTGATTTAGTCAATTTCGGCACATATAGGACTATATGACGGTCGATTGCTTGTGGTGGAGGCAGACCGTCCAGTTTTTCCTAGGCAGAACCTGTACTGTATACCTCCCACCATCTGTGTACCTCCCACCATCCGTAAGAATCGACGCTAGAAAGAAATATATATATATATATATATATATATGCATATAAGTTTGAAAGAAAGATTTGTGGAATTAGAAAGACATTTTGATTTCAACTCTTTTCACCTGAATCTCCTATGAGGATACACTTCTTTTTAATACAAAAACATGTGCATTCAAATAAAAATAACGGAATATATATTCAATATGTATTCAATATAAATAAAAGTAAGTCGAGCAGTAGCATTATCAGAAGTTAACATTGAAACACTGCATTAACTGTGAACACTGCATTAACTGTGAACACTGCATTAACTGTGAACTCTGCATTAACTGTGAACACTGCATTAACTGTGAACTCTGCATTAACTGTGAACTCTGCATTAACTGTGAACTCTACATTAACTGTGAACACTGCATTAACTGTGAACTCTGCATTAACTGCATTAACTGTGAACTCTGCATTAACTGTGAACTCTGCATTAACTGTGAACACTGCATTAACTGTGAACTCTGCATTAACTGTGAACACTGCATTAACTGTGAACTCTGCATTAACTGTGAACACTGCATTAACTGTGAACTCTGCATTAACTGTGAACTCTGCATTAACTGTGAACTCTGCATTAACTGTATTAACTGTGAACTCTGCATTAACTGTGAACTCTGCATTAACTGTGAACACTGCATTAACTGTGAACTCTGCATTAACTGTGAACACTGCATTAACTGTGAACTCTACATTTGACTGGTCTTGCGTGCATTTCTTAAAGCATTTTATGTATTTAAGAACAAATTAACCGCGGCTACCATTTGACTTATCGAAGTTATCATTATTGTTAGAGAGCATTGCATTTATAATGAGAAACTCTCTTAACGTGAGATCTATACGATGAAAATATTTTATTCCGAAATTTACATACGTAATTTCAATGGATATGTACAATGGATATGTACAATAATGACAGATAACATTTCCAAAGTCATTATGACCTATAAACCACAACATGCAACCCTCAGACAAGATATTACGTGTAGTATTGATATGAGTTAGTGATACTTAATCAGTCCTTTTATTAATGCTTCGGATATCCTGGGAAGTTTCTGGCTGTTACACGATGCACATTATGATGAAGACATAAACCTTCTCCGAAGAATATCAGTACACTTTCGTTTTCATTTATTGAGTATATCATACGACTTTGGACAATAGAAAGTACTCTCAGGCATGCGATAAATATATATATCGCCAAATGTTGTACCCATTTTCCCATTCATCCCATGACGATTAAGTGAATGCTTAGCGTGAGCCAAGACGCATTACGAACGCTCATACGGGCTCGGTTTGGAAATATTTCAGTACATTGAGAATAGAACAAAATACACTGTTTTCGAGTCGTCATTTATTCCACCACTAAGGTACACATATCTTGGAACTTATTTCCTTCAACTATCCATGTAGAATCCTGAAAAGCAAACGTCTTAACCCCTGTCGATATACTTGTTTGTTCACAAATTTCACTTCCGTACACAAAATGTCCATTTCAAAATGTTCACCACATCTCTGTGCGCAGGCAGATGATGTTATGCGGTTCCCTCCACAGTCAGCAAATAGTCCTGCAAAACAAAGCTCAGTGCTAATAAAACCTGCCAAAGACTACATTTTATATAATGACATAGTAAACACAGTATTCAAACACATTTTTTCACAAGTAACCAGGCCCTGATATGTCAACACACTTTTTTTTAAGTACTACTTTCGAGGGTAACGACCCGGAAGCAAAATAATACCAGTCTGACACCATACACCAAACAAAGGGATCTTTCACCTCGGGTTATAATCAGCATGTGATTTACAATTAAAATATGTGATTTTGTTTGAACAGATCAGGGATGATGTCCGCTCATATATAATAGTTTAGGTTTAATGTTGCTCTCTATTTATTTTATATATAGCCTGACGTGGATAGCTTCAGTTAAACTTTACCGTTTTATTGGTATGAAAATATACTAACAGTGAGGTTTGGTGCACTATACTCTAGAACCTGGTTTAACCCCCTAGCGGTTGTTTTGCAAGTGACAGTTCCAAGGCGCTACCCCTATTTAAAATCCTTTAATGTTTGTGGTGTCGCATTTTCAAAGTTCCCTTGTAGCGTGTTGACGGTTTTCTTTGAATGATACATTTACATTTTGACTTTTATACCTTCTTTTATAAGCAGTGCCAATATAATTATACATATAAACACATTATAAAAAAATCGCCCAACTTCGCCTTTGGCTAATTGAAACTCTAGCGTATCGCCATTTTATGCCTTCGATTTAGTTAAAAACGGCATTCAAAGTTTCGCCAATTGCCTATTTACAAAAAGTAGTTCTTGCTATGTGAAAAACTCGGAGGTCAGATGAAAAACATTGCGTGCGCATCATATTGTGTCAAGTTTAATTTGAGGTCCGTCGTTGCTGTCTTAACTAATGGACGATTTTCCCCATTGTCCAAAAACAATATACGGCTGACAGCAGAGTGCAAATAGTTTTGAGTGATGCTGCTTTCTAAATGTGAAGGAATTATTAACGAAACGTAAAGCTAAATCTCTAGAAGCACAAACACGACATATCTCTCGTCAATGCTAAAGTTATATAAACGAATTGAATTGGGTTTTAAGACGCACCAACACATGAAAGGTTATATGGCGCCTAACAGAGATGAACGTGCCAGGCTCATCCTCCGTTTACATCAAGATAAAATATGGAGAATGGGCCTAGAACCTTTTTACCTGCAGAACTGCAGAGTTGCTGCAAATTCTATTGTAGACGCTCCATTTACGATGGAGCGACGTTTTCACGTTTGCATACGCGGTGTCATGATAAAGACTTTGAATGATCATGATAAAAAATGACAAAATCAATATGAATGTGGGGTTCCTACCCCTATGCATGTGACAGTGTGTTTCTGAGATTGCAGTGGTTGTATTCTACCCCGGCAACCACGCGGAGATTATATAAGTGAAACCAACTGTTCAGTTAACTCTGTATGTGTGACTCGAGTTAACTTTCGCCAACGAGTCATGACATTAATCTGCCATTGCTATATTAGTTTCATATGGGTTTTTTATTTTTGAAATATTAAGATTTTCGTAAAATGAAAAAGCATAATTACAGGTATGTTTAACTTACTCTGAAACACGTTTTAGACACAGTGGGTCGTGTCAGACAACTCAACAATGCGCACCAGCTTGCTTTACAACTTCCATAATTACTCAATTAGACGCTCGGTGAGCTTTAGCTACCTTCATGGATACACAAACATGCTCGTGAATAATTCCTTGTAGAAAATCACACACTTGAATAAACTCTATATACCTTATTCGCAATTGTATCTTGTGATTTAGGAATTAACATCTTATTCTCCGATTTTGTTTGTAGCAGATATAGTAAACTGACATGCACCTAAGGCAACGGCCGTTGCTGTCTTGTCTGGGATAATGTCTTGTCTGGGATAAATTCCGTCATGCGTTGTGTACTCATTTCTGTCAGTCTCAAAAATACTTACTTAATCAAATAATTACTGTGTCGAGGAAACTGAATGATTAGGACAATCTGTGTCTTGCGGCGCGTTTTAAGATAATGTATGCTTGCAACCTCCACGCAGTGATATTGTAGCCAATAACATATAGGGGAAGTAACCACTGTGGGGAGTTTGGTATGCTTTTCGTATTGATTTGTCACGGAAACTGATTGATAAGGACAGGCTGTGTCTATCGGCGCGATACAAGGTAATGAATATATGTATCGTATTGCTCTGTCACGGAAACAGAGTGATTTTTATCTAGCGGCGCGTTGTACGTCTCACATTACAATTAATTGTGCCATAGCGTCCCATTGTAATGTTTTAGTTCGCGGCATAGAGAAACACATTTACAACATATATGTAGCATTATTATCTTCATTGAGCCACTAGCTGTAATTTAAAACACAATTATCAAATATTTACAAGGTTGAACTTTTTTTTAAAACTCAGTTGTATGTGACCCCTACGAAAAAATACGAAATTCATGCACATCTAGCAAAACATGTGGTGCTTCAGTCAAACACTTCTGTACCTTGATTGAAACCTCATATCAACATGGGCTTTTCTGTATCACCTGATATTTAACTGAATATGCTTACGCAAAGAAAACGTTCTTTTTCCAAGTTAAAAACTGCCTTAAATGGAAAAAATAAATATGTTCTCTGAGATTTCAAGGGAGATATTAGAGGTGTGAGACCTGTAAGGTAATGTATATACGTGTCTTAATCATGTTTTCACGGAAACTGGATGATTTTGGCAATCTGTGTCAATCGTGCGCGTTATAAGTTAATGTATGTGTGTATTGTTGTTTTCTCACAGAAACTGATTGATTTGGGCAATCTGTGTCAGTCGGACGCGTTATAAGTTAATATATACTTATCTTGATGGTTTGTCAAGGAAAATGAGTGGTTTGCATGTTGCGGTGCGTTGTCAGGTAATGTATATACGTTCTTACCCTAAACGGTTTGGTCTCTTGTTGCTCTGACTTCTGCCAAGTAATAAAGTGCATACTTTGCGACTTTCTATTGTTTTGTTGTTTTTATATTCATATATACATGATCTTTAGTTTAGTATACTTATGTTGCATATTAATGCTGCCTTGTTTGTTAGCTAATATAACTTGACAGGAATATATTTATTTACGCTGTCCATCTTTATTGGGATGACAATAGGGTAAGAGTGAGCTTTGGTGCACCCAAGAACCTGGTTTAAATCCCCAGCGGCCTTTTCTACCACTGATCGTTCCAAGGCGGTAGCCTTATTGTGAACCCTTTTATGTCTGTGCTGTTATATATTGCATTCATCTGTGTAATTATTGTTTGTTTCTGTGCGTGTTTTTGGTTGACTGTGGTCCTTGAATGCTACATTTCCTGTTGTTGTTTGTTTCTGTGCGTGTTTATGGTTGACTGTGGTCCTTGAATGCTACATTTCCTGTTGTTGTTTGTTTCTGTGCGTGTTTTGGTTGACTGTGGTCCTTGAATGCTACATTTCCTGTTGTTGTTTGTTTCTGTGCGTGTTTTGGTTGACTGTAGTCCTTGAATGCTACATCTCGACTTGTATATCAACTTTTAATGTTTTGACTCGGAAACTGATTAATTTGGACATACTGTATCTAGTGTCGCGTTATAAGTTACTGCATATGCGTTTTATTGTTTTGTCACGGAAACTGATTGATTTGGACAGACTGTGTATGGCGATGCATTATAAGTTGACGTATATGCGTTTTACTGTTTTATCACGGAAACTGATTGATTTGGACATACTGTGTCTAGCGGCGCGTTATAAGTTAATCTATAAGCATTGTATTGTTTTGTTACGGACACTGATTGATTTGGACAGTCTGACGGCGAGTTATAAGTTAATATATATGTGGGTACAAGAGCTTTATGAACAAATGAAACAATAAATACTGGATTTCTTGGAAGTAACAAGTTCAAACAAGAGAGGAAAGAAGCGGTTTTATTGCATCTGTTCATGAGAGGTCGTATAGGGTACACCACGTCTCATGCCACATAACAACGGATTACGCCACAACGATTATGTTTGATGGTCTTAAAGGACCAGTAAGTAATAGCACTACTGATAAAATAGTTTTAATTGTAGTCGGTGCTACTTCACAGCACTAAACTAACGCTAGACTAAGTGAGCATTTCAATAAATACCAAAAAGGGGATCCCTTGGAAGCAACAAACATAACCAACAGAGAAAAGTAGCAGACTTAGACACGTTTTTCTTTCAATTTATTATATGTGATAAACTGGTAAGAACGAATATCACTTTTGTTATCAAACTGTCTTAGAGGTCAACCAGATGCATTATTAAAACTAATATTTACTTATAATGTCAATCATATATCAGTATTTAAAGTTATATCAGTGGATAAAAACTAAAATGTAAATCATTGTTTTTTTTCAAAATATTTCCTTAAAAAATAAAACGATTCCAGTTTATATTGTCCCCGATCAATACCTGGTGAGCGGTGCTTGACGGTCATCGGTACCAAGGGTCGTAGGCCCGCGTTGTCGATACCAAGGGTCGGAGGCCCGCGGTGTCCATGTAGGCCCATGGTGTCGATGGTTTTAACGTTGCAAACACCAGGTTTTTAAATAATAAACGCGCTTGAAATATTTCATTTCTTATCATAGATTTGTATGTATCTGATACACAACTTTTCAAGAGATTGAACATAATACAATCATTATTGTATTTGCATCTCTCATCATCAAACGAACAAAATATGCAGCTACATCCTGTTTGGATGTGTTGTTTGAACGCAGCGTAGCTTTAAACAACACACTCAATTGTATTTTGGTTTGCATCTGACGTTTAAAATAACGTATTAACGTGTTTTCTGACGTTTAAAATGACGTCTTAACTAATAACTATTAACTTGCGTCAGAGATGTTTATGGGTATTTTAATACCGGCCCAGTAACCAATCAGCACTGAGTATTGTAATAAACCATGTTAGATGCATTAATATACACATCTTTCTTACAAACAACGAAGCTAACGTATATAACTATCGGATATAACAACTACCAGTGTTAAAAACGTGTTATACGGCCTATTAAGATAATTAAAAAATAATAACGAAAACAAACCAGTTACAGAAAGTTTTCAGTCAACTATTTAACTACAAGAATGTTACATATAAATCCTAATCCACTTTTATACGAAATGATAACGTTAAAAAAATCGAACTTAGCATGACACAATATGCACAATACGGTAAAATTATAAAATAGTTTCTAAGAAACTTCCTCCATATAATCTTCATGCTCTTCCTTAATGAAGGCAGCTTAATTAGTACTCTCAAATAGAAAACCACCAAAATTGGATAAATTATGCTTCACAAAACGTAACACAAACTTAAGGATGTCAGAACAACTCGTTAGCAATTTAAACGTGACACTCGAAATACGCGCAATTATGTAGTGTTCATTTGATGATAAGAGCATTTCTTTCTGAATGAAAGAATAATTGAATTGAATTGGATTTTGCAGTGGCACAAACAACTAAGATCATATTGCGACGTTTCCAGCTTTCATTGGTGGCGGAAGACCCCTTGTGCCACATTGCACGGGTGGACACCTGGGTAGAACCACCGACGTTTCGCAAGCCAGCTAAATAGCTTCGTCACATATAAATTCCTAGGCCCGCGAGGGATCGAACCCACAGCGGTGAGGGGCAAGTGATTTCAAGAAATGTGACTTAATGCCTATATTTTCTTATCACTTGACAACTTTTTGTATATCTTGAATAACGAGTTACTATTATTGGTTGAACTAGTATATACACAATCCGTATATTCCTGAATAAGAAGAAACAAGTATTCTTGCAATCATAGTTCATGTAACTGGTTTAACACCCCCACCCCCGGGCCCCACCCCCTACAGCGGCCTTTTTGGCCTCTGACCATTCGACGGCCGTAGCCCTACCCTTTTGTCAACCCTTTTATGTTATTATTGAGTTGAATTAAATTGTTTTTTACGGCGCAACAACACAAAAGGTTTCAATGGCGTCAACAGGAATGACCATTCCAGGCCCACCCTCCATTGCAAAATGGGTCTATAACCTTCTCATCTGCAGAACCGCAGAGTGGCTGCATATTCTCTTGTAACCACTTTATATCTTTTATTCTGCCACTTACTCAAGTAGCAGCTGAAACAATAACGGGATGATGTTGATGCAGACTTTAATGAACATGACAAAAATGACCAAACAAAAATAATTTGTTGTTTTTTAAACCCAATGCCAAGTATGTTAATTGTCTTCTAGGTAGAAGTAGTGGAGTGCGTGGTCCAGTGGTAGAGCGCCGAACTCCAGATCGAGAGGTCGTGGGTTCGATCCTCGCCGCGGCCATGTTATTTATCCTTGAGCAAGATAATTAATCCACATTGCTTAGTACTGGTTCTACCCAGGAAGCCATCGAGAGTGATTAATCTAAGTTGCAATAACTTGTTTCGCAATCGATGTAAAATAAATATGTTTAAACCAAACTAGGTAGAAGTACAGAAGGGAAAAAAGACAGACTAATACAAAACATCTTGGGGTTTCGGGGTTCGGAGTGGTGGGGAGGTTAAAGACAACGGCACGATTTGAGGTGGTCATTTACAAGAAACAAAGAGAATTAGGCACTCGTCGTCTTCAAGTGAGTATTTTTGACAATTTATTTCAAAATCTCTCCGTGCATGTAAGATTTATGGAAAGAACGCGAAATGGACCTCATTATATGCATATTACACCTATACGACCGTTATGACATTGACCTTGACGATACATACCCAGGTTTTAGATTCTGCACGTCGTGTTGTTGAGGTGAGTATATGCGCGAATTTATTTCAAAATCCCTCCTTGCATGTGAGTTTGTGCGAATTTATTTCAAAATCCCCCCTTGCATGTGAGTCATGGAGCGGACACAAAGCAGACCTCATTGTATGCATTTAAGAGAATACGACATTAACCTTGAAGAGTCAGACGCGGCATTTTTTTTGGGGGATTCTGCATGTTGTCTTGATGCGGTAAGTATTTGTGATACTTTATTTCAAAATCCTTCATGGATGGGAGAGTTACGGAGAACGCCAAATCTATATCACTTCGACTTCGTCTCGGGATAGGAATACTTTTACTATAATGTCTCGGTGAAGGATTGTGTGATCTAAATAAGTTATTAAGACATGTTTGAGAGACAATGATATTGGGGTACATTACGTTAAAGGTTGTAACTCATATCAAAATAAACATCGCTCTGCATTGACGTTAATACACCATCAACCCCTTCTCCAGGAAGCAAAAAAGGGGTTGGCTGGGGTATGAAATAAGACCTTAATTTCTGCTTAAAAAGTTAGCATATTATAAATCTTAAAACATTTAATAGTTAATTTTAAAAAGGGTTATCACATGTTTTCAGTAAAATATGTTTTTAAACATTTTTTATTGTTGAAATATCCGTTATAAAATCCCGCTAATAAAAGCTTTCTCATCGCTTATTCGAATTAAGGCGGGACCACGTAATGGTCGTGTGTTTTTCATGTGTGGGTGGACGTCTTTTATAAGGCGACACTATCGATGAAAGAATGTTAACAACAATTATGAAAGTAAATGTATATAACAAATGCTATTACTATTTGATAAGCCCGTCATTTTTAAATGACAATATCAATTTCAGTATTTCTTACTGTTGTTCTTTTGTACTACAATACACTTGTTTATGATTTCCTACACCCAAACAAAGCGTAACGTTATGAGTGCAATCTATAAGGTGTACATAAAATATAAAACTGAAAAGGGAGATCCGTTGGAAGCAACAATCACAAACAAGAGACTATAGGAGAGTCCATTCATGCGATATATTTTCAGAAGCAACACCCTACATGACCCCTAGCACCGGTTTAAGCGGTATTCTTCTTCAAAGCCAGTCCGTGGCCGAGTGGTTAGAGTCTCTGACTTGAAATCACTTGCCCCCTCACTGCTGTAGGTTCGATCCTTCAGGGGCCTAGGAATCTTTATGTGAGGAAGCTATCCAGCTGGCTTGCGGAACGTCGGTGGTTCTTACCCAGGTGCCCGCCCGAAAATTGCCCCGGAGGGGCACCTGGGGTCTTCCTCCACCAGTGGAAGCTGGAAAAGTCGCCATATGACCTTAGCTGTTGGTGCGACTATAAAATCCAATTCAAACAATCTTCAAAGCCACCTATATCCCAAAGGACCAGTAAAGAATAACACTTACTGATTCGTAGCACGGGGAGACTTTTTACAGTCGCCACGCTGCACTAAACGAACGCTAGTGTGAATGTTATTACATACTAATAAGGGAGATCCTTTGGAAGCAACACACATAACTAAGAAAATAGAGCAGCAGGATTGATTTTACTGAGTCTGTTCTTGATAGTTAAAATGACCTTTCTATACATATTATGATATATTATAATACGACACTAGGATAACTGATTGCCGGACAAAATACAATACATTACGATATAGCGAGGCTCTTGACAGAGCATTCGATCTTTTAGACACCACTAAAGCCAAAGTTAAACACCCTCCAGGCAGAAACGAGACTTGTGTGAGTGATTTATAATTAGATTTGTCAACGGTTCATCTTATCTTGAAATGCGTGGTTATACCTGATAACAACAACATATCACATTGTATCTGATTTCAATATATTAAAATCAAATTTCCATGATAATAGATGAAATGTCATATAGTTGAGAACAATGATAGATGAATCAAAACATCTAAAAAAATATGATCTAACACGGCTACCGTTGCTTCGAAAAAACATTTACATCATATAACTAGCGTATCTGGTCAACTTTTAAAATTGCAACACTTCTGCGACAAAGACTATCTCAACCTGACTAGGGTAAGGTTTCACAAACTTCGTCAGAACCTTAGTCCTGATCACTTTCATACAATATCTATTAAACCTTGACATTTATCGAACGTGCTTATGATTCTTTTTTTGCAACAAACTGTATGTTTCGTCACCAAGCTTTCCTATTTGATTGTTCGATGACTGGATATATCGATGAAACTACTTAAATCCTCCTGAAAATGAAAATTATAAAAATCCATCCATGTGAGACAGGGATTTCCCTATCTCACTCCATGTGAGACATGCATTAACGTGACGTCGTGACGTTTTATGTAAGAATCACATATCACGTGAACAGATGTATGACGTCATTGTATAAAAAAACATGTAAAACGATACTTATTGGCGACGTCAACGCACAAAATGTCAATGCTATGCAAGAAACATAATCAATCACCGGTATTCGGTTCGGACAGGGAATTTCAACCCTCGGTATAATTGTTTTAATCGGAACTTCGGCAAAGCCTCGTTTCTGATCAAAACAATTATACCTCGGGTTGGAATTCCCGATCTTTACAGGATACCCTTGAAAGATTCTTATAATCTTCCATGGGTAAAAACTTATCTCACATGAATAGAAATGGGAGAAAACGTTAACCAACCTTTAACGGTTCGTTTGCTTGCTGCTCGGGCTTCTACCAAGTCATTCAGTACTTTTTTCTTATGTTTATTTACACTACTGGGAAGAGTGAGATTGCATCCTAGGACACCTTTTTTGCCAATGACCGTTAAAATGCGGTAGCCCTATTGTCAACCATTTTATGTGTGTGATGTCATATCTTGCCTATAATCATTTTTTTAATTATTGTTTGTTTCTGTGCGTGTTTTTGGTTGACGGTGGTCCTTGAAGGCTACATGTATTGTTCGACTTTTCAGTCAAACCGAGACTGCAATATTTCGTATTTATCGTGTTCGGCCGTTTCCAAAGGTCCGCTCTCATACTCTTTTTTATATCTACTATTATACATAATATTAGTCCTGGGCTCGACCAGTAGTGACCCTTATGTCATGTAGAGTAAAACATTCAGTTCACTTCCATTACCAAATGGTACCTAGAAACTCTCAAACATATAATCATGTTCAGTTTCAAGATCACTACATATCGGATATATGACATGATGACACATGTCCTTGATTTATTAAAATAATCGGAACTCCCCTTAAACAATGACCCAGAATGTGTTTTTTCAGAATCAGAAACAGTGGGCATATTATACCCAACAAAACAACTGTTGCTAAATAGCATCATAAAAAGAAAACAAACACTAGTTAAAATAATGTTCTCATTTCTAGACGTATTTACAATAGTACATGTATCATTCAATTGTAATGTTCAAGCAAAGTCTTGGACAGTCAATAAGTATACATAAATATCTATCATATTCTGCTAAATATTTAAAAACAGGTAATGTGTTATCTTAAAATTGTAACTTTTATACAAAGTAATCTGACAGCGTTTAATCTCTCGTGACGCGGTTCATCAATTATGATGCCGATATTATAGTGTTATATTTTATACTTTAAAACATGTACTTTACTCCAGTCTCCCACCCAAATGAGATCCTGTCTGTCGATAGCAACGGCAGTCGGTTTGTGCATTGCGTACGTTGAGGGAATCGGAACGCCCTTACAATCCAAAAGATAGAGGGTGTCGTCTTTGCAGGCGGAGAGGTAGATTAAACCGTGTTCGTCCGTGGCGACGCCATCCGCAGTTCGCGAAGCTTGATATCTGTATTTGATATCCCCATTTTCGCTGATGATGTAGTATAGCCCAGATATTCCAGTTGACACAACGTATTCGTCATTTATAGTGTGACAAATGCGGAAAAGGCTGATTCCCTTAGAGCCAGTATTAACCACAATTTCCCTAACTTGTTTACCATGCATATTGAACACGTAAATCTTTGATACAGCGGTCTCCCTCAAACATGCCACGGGGACATCATTTCCGCATACTATTACAAATTCATCGTCTCTTGAAATTGTTATACCTCGCAGATAGATATCAGTTCGCGCAAATATAGTCAGTTTGTGATTGCTTAACTTTCGTATTACCCTGCCGTTGAATTCTGTCAAAAATAATGTATCGGCTCGTCCATCAACCATATCGTCTACGTCAAAATCTAATGTCTCGCTATGAACCATTTGACCATCGGCGTCGAATCGTTGTATCCTGTTTTTGAAGCCATTGCAAACCCATGCCGTATTGTCCGATAGAGGAGCCAGCGCTGTTGTCTGTTTGTATGACTGGTCACTATTAAAAGTCCCGTGCATCTGCAAATGTGCAAAATATTACTATATGTGACAATATAAAAATGTCTTCAAAATACCTTTACCTGTAATTTAAAGTAGCAATGTAAGAATATATACCACAACGTTTCCTTTGTTAGCCGTGTCAAACACCCATTTCATATTATATTTTAAGTACACATTTGTAATACAGCCTGAAATATTTTGATTAGTTGTGCATAAAATGCTTTAAATCTTAAAAAATAAATCTGCGGCATTGCGCACATTTTTGATAACAGATTCTATTTTATTTATTATAAACTCATTCAAATCTAAATCATAAAAGTATTATTTACCAACAACTCAAAAAACTAAATAATAAACATTATGCAAATCAGATTTTTTAAAGTCAGCGTAAAATTCCTCTTTGATATCCAATGCAACCCCAATGGTCTCCTTGTCGATGACAGTTCCAGTGCAGCTCCCCTATAGTCAACCCCAATGGTCCTTGTTGTCGATGACAGTTCCAGTGGTCCTTGTTGTCGATGACAGTTCCAGTGGTCCTTGTTGTCGATGACAGTTCCAGTGGTCCTTGTTGTCGATGACAGTTCCAGTGGTCCTTGTTGTCGATGACAGTTCCAGTGGTCCTTGTTGTCGATGACAGTTCCAGTGGTCCTTGTTGTCGATGACAGTTCCAGTGGTCCTTGTTGTCGATGACAGTTCCAGTGGTCCTTGTTGTCGATGACAGTTCCAGTGCAACCCCAATGGTTCTTGTTGTCGATGACAGTTCCAGTGCAACCCCAATGGTTCTTGTTGTCGATGACAGTTCCAATGCAACCCCAATGGTTCTTGTTGTCGATGACAGTTCCAGTGCAACCCCAATGGTTCTTGTTGTCGATGACAGTTCCAGTGCAACCCCAATGGTTCTTGTTGTCGATGACAGTTCCAGTGCAACCCCAATGGTTCTTGTTGTCGATGACAGTTCCAGTGCAGCTCCCCTATAGTCAACCCTTGTTATAAATGCATGTTTTTGGTGGACTTCGTTCTGTCAATGACGCGTGTTCGACTTTCTTTTCGACATGGCGTAATGAATCCAAATGACGTTTTTGTTTAAAAAGACATGATTAAATATAGGTACAGAGTGTTTGACGTCGTGGCGGTTTAATGTCTTTTAATTATTTTTTCCACATTTTATTTTTTATTTCGTGCGATAAGAAGGATCTTAACATCGTCCCCAATTCATGTAAGATTTATGAAACTCGCTATGAATTAAAACAGACCAAAAGCTACTTAAAATTGAAATTACTTGTTTCATGAATATTAAATTAAATGGGTTATCGTTCAAGAGCCTATATATATGTTTTAATTATGTCAAACAAGGTGAATAATCAAAAACACATTTCAACTCATTTACTCATTAATAATAGCAGTTTTTTTCGCAAATAACCTCTGATTTCTGTACTACCGACACAATTAATAGTGATGTTATCCATATATTGACCTCTAGTTCCACATTAGGTATCTCCTTAAGAAGCCCCTCGATTATGGTATGCAGCCTCCCAAACAACTGTCTGATATTTGTCTCCGTCAGCTCTACTTTCTGAAACACGTATTTCTTCCTCCACAGTCGCTCTGCTGTGGGAGCTACATCTGCATCTGTAAAATACAAATAGGATTTGATGAATACAAGAATAGAATAGAAATAATAGACATGATATTGAACAATAGAAAGTAAAAATGATATGGAATGTTATTAAGTCCCATTAAAATCCCTATCCAGCCATCAAAAGGCACATTTTAAACAAGTGTACACATTTCTAAACTTGATGACAATGAGGTACATATATACAAACTCTAAAGACACAAAATAAACGACTTTAACCAGCCAGGCGACACCCTGAAACTGGAGTGTCGAATTAAAAGTTACCAACTAATAATTCATTATACGCATATTCAATCACGGGTGTGTTAAGAACCTGTGAACAAACCTATACTTTTATTCTGCATATATCTGCATTATTATTATCCTGAACACCTGGATCGAGTTTTATCAGAATCGATTTTTTGTGGTATTATTTTGCCGTTATTTGGCGGGTTAGTTTCTTCAACATATTAGATTATAAAAGGGCAGCAACCTCAGAGGGAGATGAGGTGAAGGTTTAATGTCCTCTCAGACATGCCTCCTCAATTGAGATGTCTGCATACGATTTTGTTTATGGTAAATCATAAACCTGCTCTTTATTGTTTATTTAATCACGTTTGGTAGCCATATAGTTCATACGTTCTATCGACAGTGTTCTTTATTGTGGACTATAAAATGTTCGTGTTTGACAAGTTAATAATATATATAACAAAACACTTTAAACACATTTTATATATTGGCAATATATATATTTATAAACTGGTTTGAATATATTAATATATGTTATTACCAGTCAGTTGTGATACTAACGGCGGTGCTTTGTTGACAACATCAATTCCGTCTTCGGATTCAATCAAGTCTGACGCAACTTCCACAAGATCTTGTAGGACCTTTACTTTTTCTTTCACCCTATCTCTGCATTTCTGAAGAGTTCCCTTACTCTCTGTGTTTTTCGTTCTTATTTCCTTTATCATAATTTTAGAAACCTCGTCAAGCATCTTTTTAACTTGGTTTGCATGATTTTCTATCAACGCTATTGCGTCTCTAGATTCTTGGTCTATTTCTAGCATTTTTGAGTTTATTTCTGCACATTCTCCGTGAAGTTTTCTTATATTGGCGTTTGATAACTTTATAGATTGCGCTAGATGTTGCTTCCTATCATCATAGATATCATCAAGAGCACGTGTTTTGTGACCTTCGTGATTAATAATTTTACAGTCTCTACACACTGGTTGGTCGCATTCGGTACAAAAGAATCTCAGTTCTTCCTGTTCATGCACTTGGCACCTCAAACCAAACCCTTTAGGAAGTATAGAAGGAAGATTCAACGAAATTGAATCCAGAGATTCGTTATCCATACCTCCCGCCATAATTACCGGTACTGAATTGTCGCCTGATAAGTCTGCTAAGTGTGTCATATTGAAGTTACTGTCTATACGCATTCTTCTCAAAAAGTCTTTATTACATTTTTCACAGAAATAATCTTCACAGTTGTTGCACCTATATTGTGCGAGACGCGATTCTTGACACACATTACATACTGTCAAATCTGACCGTGTCGTGACCTTTGCACTATGGGATCTTTGTCCACTTTTTGGCAGGAGAATCGCGCATTTACACAATGGACAATCACATCCGGTTCCGCGTTTGAAATTCAAAACATGGTCTTCCAAACATTGAGCACAGAAGCTGTCAAAGCATGGAACGCTGCCGGAAAACTTGAACCCTTCTGAGCAAACATTGCATTTTAATGAATTTGCGCGTCTAAAAGTTAGCGAGCTTGTAGGACGTCCAATGGTAGATACGCTTGGCGGTCGAGAAACTATAGGACCTCCACTCGGAGGTCGTGGACGAAGTGTGCTGGTACTTGGTGGTCGTCTTATCTTTCGGGTAGTAGAACTGTGGGGTCGGCTGAAGTATGCCGCGCTTGGAGGCCTTGATACAAGAATAGAGCTCGGAGGACGTGAGAAGAGCACAGAGCTGGGTCGCTGCTGTTGCGCTGATGGGGGTCGCCATTCATCCTGTTTCTCCTTCTCTGACATTTCCAGTAACGTATTTAGGAATGTGTCATTCATTTCAAATAGATGTATGTTGATTAACTACAAAGAAGAGTACGGTAAACAAATTCTTAGCAAACCTGTTTCAGATAACATCTACAGCAGAAGCAGTAGCCTGTCCTAATTGTGTTTTAAATGTGCTATCACTCGATATGCAAATGTTTTCAATACTATATTTCAAGCATAACCATATCTTAAATACCAGAAAAAATAGTAGTACAAATTAAACTAAATACTTCTATTTCACTTCTAAATTAATGATTCAAACACATTGTCCTTGTTTTATATCAAAATGCTAAAATACAATAACAAGTTTGAATATATGCAGTTCTCATGTCTGGTAGAAATACAAACAGTAACACCAACTGAAAAGTTCATCCTGCGTTATCTGCTAACGGCAATGTTGAACTTACTAATAATAATCCAATCGAATGCCATTTATACGTCGAACAAGCAAACTTGAGTTGACACCTTTATATTTTTTCTGACGGTCTTCTGAATAAACATTTTCAAATTAATTATCCTCCCTAAATTCAGTTAAACGTTAACCTACATCTGTACCAATTTGCTAATGGCATTTTTTGATGTATATGTGTTTAATATATATCCAAATATCCAATTTAATGTCAGTTATATGACTTGCATCAACATACTTTAATATTCCTTTGCAATTAAAGACACACGAAAGACATCTTGGTCTAGTTTTGTCCAGGCAATTGGAAGCTCTTCAGTTGTGTATATATGCTCTACATGTACTCGGTGTAATTTAAATATTTAATGTGTTGGATCCAGGCATTGTTCAAATGTTCCCTATTGTAAATAGCATGGCATGCTACGATTTTAAATTAAAGTATGCAATCTAAATACTAGAATATTTAAGTATATTAACATATTTTGAAGATCGTGAAACAATATCATATTCATATTGTATCTAGTGTATTGTTCATTGACGAGTATTCAGTAACACAATACAATTAAACGACGACTATCAAACCATCAACTGCTAAAGATCTGTTATCCTAAATACAAACGGGACTGAATGACTGAAACTCGGTATTGACCTTTGCATACAGGGCTATCAACCTTAACATTTTCAAATTAAAAAAAAATATTTCAATTTTATCTTGTTTATAGGAATCATGTGTTTTTTTTGTTTCTTTTACAATGTACACTTTTTGTTTTCACCATTTTCATAAAACATGTTATTTGATAACTTTGACGATTATTATATACTGAAGGGAAGAAGAAACGAATTCGGGAATTCCAGCTATATATGTTATGTATAATATGGTGCTGTTAATCAAATGGTGCTTGACCACATTTAGTCATTTCTTTTCGGGAATAAGACTAAACAACACACAATACACCAAATGTATTCCAAAGTTTCATTATTGATAGAATACACGTTTGGCCTATGCAAGTGAGCAAATTTAGTGTATACAATTTTGCAATTTCATTACATTAAATACAGTGCGGGACTTTAACAATTATGAATTTCGTGTTATTAAGTGTATTGTGATTAAAAGGCCTACAACAGTACAGTTTTTTTAATTTCTCTAACTATATGTAGCCCTTTTTTTCAAAACATCTTTCTCTGAAATATTACGTAGAATTTAGTGTGTAGTATATAAATCATATAGCGGAAATTCCCCATTTGCGTTTCTTTTTTCTTTTACTATATACGAGAATAAACTTAATATAATATAAACTATATTTTTCTTAACAAACTATAAAAACTGTTAATATCAATACAATATTTAGATTTAAGTATTAAATAGAAGCCTCACAACATCTTTTGAAATTCCCCAATAATCTATAGCCACACAAAGGTGTATCGGTGTTTACAGGTAGGGTTGATTAAGGATAGTTCAGAACAATAAGTTCTGTTGATCAATTGATAAAATGCAAAATATAAATCCGTAATTACCAGTCGCATAAGGAGTGCCACTGTAGATAGTTAAATGTTTTGTTTCGTTTTTTGGGGTATGATATCAAGTTTGGCATAAGATTACCTACTGATGAATTTAAATTGTTATCATTAATTGTTATCGAAGTAAGTAATACTTTTATACCCGACCGATGGTAACAAACCTATTATGTACACAAACAAAACTGGTCATGAATGATACCTTGATGCCTCTACAGAGGACATTCATTACCTTCACGATTGGAATAGCAAAAGGTTAAGGTCACTAGGACATGGCAACATGCCGAATAGCTGTTTGTGGACAAGCCTCTGTTGTCACGTCACTGGTGGACAGAGTTGGATAGGATTTATGTTGAAAATAACAAAGTTTAGTATGGATAATTGTGTTCTATTCGACTGATTTAGTATGGATGTGTTTCTCAAGTTGCATATCTCTTTTCAACTTTTAATTTGTGAACTAAAATGTTAAGAAGGACTTTTATTTAATATTAGTGTTGGTTTAAAGAATAAAGACAATGGCGTTATCAAGACCTAGCTCAGTAATGACGCGATACACAACCGCTAGTCCACCTCCGCGCTATTCAGCCACAAGTCCATCTCCAAGATCGAGTTCACAGATGACTCGTTACACAGCCGTGAGTCCACCGCCATATTCCAGGCCGTCGTCGGTTATGTCACGTGTTTCACACCCGAATAGTGTGAAATTGACAAAAGGAAATCCACTGAAGTGTAATGTATGCTCGAACAAATTAGATTATCAATGGATTCTGCCAGGACTCCATAATTTTTGCACTCATTGTTTAGAAGATTACATTCTGCGTCACAGCCGTGGAAAACGCTGCCATTGTCCTATATGTCGAGCAGGTATTCGCCTTCCTAAGGGGCCAAAACAAACGCGAAGAATAGCTAGATATCCACTTGGAACTGAATTAGTTATATGTGACGTGTGCGAGGATAGTCCGGCTTTCTACAAATGTTCAGAATGTAATGAGTTCTTCTGTGAGAAATGCAATAAACTGCATCTACGTATGAAGATGGGGAGAGACCACCATATAAGTATCCTGCCATCAATAAGAGCTGTTAATGACACACTTAAATTAAAAGTATATTGCGAAGATCACGAGCATGAAGAGATCAAATTCTATTGTAAGAAATGTGAGATGCCTATATGTCGCGACTGTAAAGTCCTGGCACATGAAGGGCATAGTACAACTTATTTGAATGAGATTCGAGATGATCGAAAGCAGAAGGTCACTAATTCCATGACAGCTGCCAGAGGACACCTTGCCAGGCTGAAAGCGGAATCTATGGAAATCAAAAATAAGAAAATAACATTAGAAGAAGAAACAGAGCAGGCAACCACTGAAATTCGTGAGCATGCAACCAAAATTAAAGACGTGGTTGACGAACACACTGAACAACTTATACAAGCATTGACGTTACAACAAGAAGAATCTACAACAAAGTTAAACTCGTGCTTGGAAGCTGTAAATAAGAAGATTGATACCATCAAAGGATTGATTGACTCAGCCTCAGTACAAATGGATACATCAACCGATGTCGCATTCGTAAATGCTAGTCATGATCTGGAAACAAGCCTGAGAGGTAAGCATGTGCTCATTATTATTTTTCAAATACTATACAATACTATACAATACTATACAATACTATACAATACTATACAATACTATACAATACTATACATACAATACTATACAATACTATACAATACTATACAATACTATACAATACTATACAATACTATACTATACAATACTATACAATACAATACTATACAATACTATACAATACTATACAATACTATACAATACTATACAATACATACAATACTATACAATACTATACAATACTATATCAAATATTCTTTCCGAAAATACTAAACGAATGTTTTTGCATTTATTTGTACACCGAATGTGTTTATCTGGTTATTTTTTTGGAAGTTTTATAAACCTTTAGGACAGTCACGTTTAAATTGATTTACTATTGTCCTTAAACAGATTGTTTTGTTTGTTTGTTTGTTTGTATGATGTTTCGCGTAATTTTCAATACATGCAAGGTTATAAATGGTGGTCGATTTTTTTTTGTGGTGGCGGCAGACCACCCACTTTTCCTGGGTACACCTCCCGCCATCCGTAAGAATCGACACTTACTCACAAGTCGAGCTCCCAGTGAGATTCGAACCCGCAGCGGTGAGAGGCGAGAATGTTTGTAAACACTGCAACACAGATCAGTGTTGCTTTATTTTAAATCTACTGAGAAACCGTTTGAGGAATAAGTCAGCATATCGAATATCCTATTAAAACTGGTATACTCCCAAAACATATGAATATCTTATGAAGTGTATATCACATATCACACCACATTTATTTTTTATTTTATACTACAACTTTGATATACCGTCACGCAGAGCTGCAGATAAGCAATATGTGGGGGGTTATTTCGGCATTAACATTTAGGAAGTTATCTTTGAAGATATTAATTAGGAGTGATAATCTGCATTGAAAATTTACAATCTAGTATAAAAACGACAAACGTTTGAGTAAGAAGCAACACAACTTTAACAAATACATCTAAAATAAAACCAGCATTGCAAATTTAGTTAAATGGTAAAACACCCTTTGACTTGAAACCTTATTTGGAGCCATGTATACGTATTAATTAATCGTATCGCAAAAAGTTCGTAAAGTCCGTTTGGAAACGGGACGCAAATTACAACACAATCAATGTACATACGTGCATTCCCTGTTTGACATAAGCATGTTGTGTCTCCAAGACAATGTGCATCAATCAACAAACTTGCATATTTAAAAAAATATATCAATTTCAGAGAAAGGTTAGAGTACGTTTGTAGTACAATTATCAGTACGCAAGAGCGAACATGGACACAATTTCGTTAAACCTGTAAGTGTACGTCTGTGAATAACGACATATTGTACTTCTCTTAAGTGTACATAACAAAGTTACCACATCTGCCTAGTTGATTAAATCTGAAAAGGCTTGACCATTGATTACCGTTTTGCACTGTTATACAGACATTCCTATTATGATACTGGCCGTAAAACTTGTTTTATCGCGTATTCAATAAGCTTGAATGTGTTCCTGGAACTCAATCAGCCGATTCATGTCAGGCCAGAACATTATATGGAGACATTACAAAGAAATATCCAATTCAGTTTTGATATTGAGTTTTTATAACGAGAGAGAGGGAAATTTAGAGACCTTTGGGGCATGCAAGAGCGATCTCAGATTCAAGTTTATTGAACCGATTGCCAACAAATTGCTTTACTACAAATATTCAGGGGTTTTCATTAAAATACAATTCCACAATACGAAGTAATTATTTGGTTTTATATAGCGTTAGAGTTCGAACAAGGCAATTTAAAAGTTGATGTTTCAAGCCAAATGTTATGATAGCATCTATCCTTATAACGAATTATTTAAGTGAAAACATATTTATACCAGAACGCACAGTTGTTTCATATTTATGATAATAATGATTATTGCGTATAGTAGAATATACAATTCAGTGTAAATACTTTTCCCGTTTTATTAGGATAAGAGCGAGGTTTGGTGCACTCCTTTTGCTACTGACCGTTCCAAGTCGGTACCCCTATTGTCAACCCTTTTATGTTTGTTGTGTCGCATACATTACTTGCTCCTTGTACCATTAATGTGTTGTATATGCGTGGTTTTGGTTGGCTGTTATGTGTTCTGTGAATGCTACATTTCCTGTTCCACTTTTATACGTACTTTTAGCTTCATTTCATAACATATATTTTTGAATAAAATATAAATTATTCAAAGTTTCTAATTCCTTTGATAGCTGCTGACATACCCTCCTTTGCTGACAAACTTTGGAGAAAGCGTCATACGTTCATGAAAGGAGATATAGACGAGACTGCCATTCACAAAAGCGTCGGTGAACTCAAGTTCCTCGCCGAGGGACTGTTTGTGCCTCTTCCTGCCATAGAGCTCCAGATTCATTCCATGTTCAGCTGTGACCAGAACTTCCCCTACGCCTCCGCCATCACCACGTTATCGGACGGTACATCCTGGGTATGCTGTGGATATAAGAACAAGCTTCAGCGCTTTGACACTGCAGGTAGGATCGTTCAGGTAGAGACCACTGATTACGACGTGGACGACATGACGACGTGTGTAGACGACACCGTTTTATTGACGGAATATAACGGAATGGCAATACGCAAACTTGGCCGCAATCATTTGGAATCTTATTTCGCCAAGTCCGACCTTTATCTAAGAGGAATAACGATATCCAGAGGTGGCAACAATGTGATTGTTGTCGGAAATGACGTTCCAGTGACTAAAATGAAGCAAATGACAAGTGCGAGGGTTATAATTTATTCAATCGATGGCAAAAAGATACGTGAAATTAAGATAAGCAAAGGATTGAACTTGTATCGCGTCTGTCACACAGTAAACGATGACTTTGTAATATCGACCGGTGTTAATGCCAAATACCTGGTCTTCAGCTCAGAAGGGGTCACTAAGTATACATACACTGCGTCTGGCAGCGCCGACGGGGTGGCTTGTGATGCTCATGGTCTTACCATTCTGTCCGACATGAAGGACGACACTATACATCTGTTAGACAGTAAAGGAAAACCGCTGCCGTTTACGTATAGTCTGAACAAACCAAACGCCGTAGCAGTTGACAACAGGGGTTATATATGGGTGGGAGATCAGAATAAAATTAGAATTATGAAATATATGTAGCATATTGACATCAGGGGTTATACATGGGTGGGAGATCAGAATAAAATTAGAATTATGAAATAATGTATATAACGTATTGACAATATAGGTTATATATGGGTGGGAGATCAGAATATAAAATTAGAATTATGAAATATATGTAGCATATTGACATCAGGGGTTATATATGGGTGGGAGATCATAATAAAATTAGAATTATGAAATATATGTAGCATATTGACATCAGGGGTTATATATGGGTGGGAGATCATAATAAAATTAGAATTATAAAATAATGTATATAACGTATTGACAATAGAGGTTATATATGAGTGGGAGACCAGAATAAAATTAGAATTATGAAATAATGTACATAACGTATTGACAATAGTGGTTATATATGAGTGGGAGACCAGAATAAAATTAGAATTATGAAATATATGTAGCCGTTAACACAGGGATTATACATGTATATGTGTGGCTATAATGTGTTACACTACTAGTATATGACAATATCCATAAAAAGAGACACCAGTGAATATTAAACTATAAATGTATGTTTTTATATTAGACGTTCGGATAAAAGTTAAGTGAATTGAATGAAATTGTATAGTCGCACCAACAGCTAAGGTCATATAGCGACTTTCCAGCTTCCAATGGTGAAGGAAGACCACAGGAGCACTTCCGGGCAATTTTCGTGCACGGGAGGATAACAGTTAAATATGTGCCATTAAAAAAAACGTGTTCAACACAGTTGGCTATACTTATAAATATTTTGATATTTATGTAGCATGCACATGTTTATGTAACGCATATACCTCTTATACTATATCTTCGATAAACAAGTATACGTATTATGTACGAATTGATCTACGAGGGGCAGTCAGAAAGTTTTGAGATTGATTCTTTAACATTATAATTTTCGCTCAAAATAAAACAAACATGTGTTTAACAAAAGATTAATGTATTCGTGACAACCGGTGAACATTGCATTCACTTATTCACAGAATTAACAAAATAGATATATTAGTAAACAAACAGGTTGCATACTATGAGCACTTTGACGACGTTCCTGACGTCTCTGCGACGTTAAAATTGTTTTTGAAGTTTTCAAAATATTCGCCATCTGCCGAATACACGTGTTGTGACGTTCTATCCACTTGTGGTTAATGTCCATGTACCATTCATTCATGTTTAAGTCTGAGCTGAGGATGGCATCGAAAGTTCCATGACTTATTCCGGCTTCGCTAACGATTTCCGAGACACCCTTTCTTAAGTCCATCGCGAGGGAGTCTTTCACTTTCTTGTGTCAGAATCGGCAAATGTTTCGGCCTTCCTGTGCGCATGTCACCATCTGTCGATTCGCGACCTTCCGTAAATCGTCGGTGCCATCTAAATGCCAATGCCCTGGAACACTTATTGAGTTGTTTAACGTTCATATCATGTTCCAAGTATCCGTAGGCTTCACACCAGCCTTCGCACGTTCGATGCTCCGTCCGTTCAAATGACGTTATTTTCTGATTTCAGCAAAAAAAACTGTGTTTTAAAAGTGGACCGCGACTTCAAAAGTTGTCAAATTACGTTATGTTTTTGCCTGTGCTTTCCTTTGACGTTTAAATGAC
Source organism: Cyrtodaria siliqua (assembly GCA_037043455.1). Classification (NCBI taxonomy): domain Eukaryota; kingdom Metazoa; phylum Mollusca; class Bivalvia; order Adapedonta; family Hiatellidae; genus Cyrtodaria; species Cyrtodaria siliqua. The sequence continues at coordinate 54,133 of JAWPHD010006877.1, forward strand.
GTCAAACCAATTTTCATGAGTATTTGGCGTCAAATATGGAGAGAAAAAAAGCTATTGAAAGTCAAAAAATACGCAGAGTTTTACAATTTCCAAAGTGCTCCGTGATGCCGAACATGGGATGTTATATGTAAACTATTCTGGTTATGAAGACAGTCTCAGAACTTTCTGACTGGCCTCTCGTACTCATTTTATTGTGTGACTGCCTTATCTGAAGCAATAAATCGCTCTATGTGTAGCTTGTTTGTACTTAAGTGTCGATCACCCTTCTTCCCAATGTGTATGTCTATTTGTTGCAAAATGTTTATACTGACCAGTGAAATAAGACGTATGGTTTATTACGTCTCTGTACTGACTAAACATTTTCTTTAAACCCCAGCGGGCGGTAAACGCTACACATATTATATATACACTGCAGTTAGTATTTAGTCTGCTTAAAGATAAGTGTTTCAGCATTCTGACCAATCACTGATCTTATTTCTACAGGTACAGCCAGAATTCATAGATGTACCAGAATTCAAAATTTGACAATTAGGAATAATAATGTTGTTCTAGAAAGTATAGAAAAATAAATATAAATACATTATATTTTTATTTTGATATATCTTTATAGAATAATGTTTAGTGTATTTATCTGCCGAATTATATGGTTTAAAAATACGTTTTATTTAGAAATGTGTGATTAAACCTCTCTGAGTAGCATGATGTATAAACTGATCAGAAAAGATTATCTGGGCCCATTTTGGGTTTGTATACTCAAGCCTGGCATACTGTCTGAAAGCTACATCAGATAGTGTTATTATGCAATATGTATGTACCACCGTTTTATAGCTGTAAACACAATTCACTGTAAACATTTTGTCGATACTGTTCAAATGCATATTGTAATGCAGGACCGAACTCAATTTGCAGGTATACAATACACCTAAATGTGTTTTATTTATTCATATATGTGTATTTAATGTTGAGTTTGCTAACTAGATTGTTTATGTTATTGTTCTAACATGTTTGTGTATAACGTTCTTTTTTCTGTTATAATGTATGTAGATAATTATTGTTTAAATGTTTGTTGAAATAGCTTGCCTTCAGAAGACGTCTAAATGTATCGATCCTTGAGTATTTCGAAATTTAGTTTTTATCTCAATGCAACATGCTGTTTTTTTCAAAAAAACTCATATCGTCAAGATGTTCAAAACTACATTCAGTAGGGTATTCAGAATAATTGTCATTTCAAAAGTCGACGTGCCGCAGCCGGGAATTGAACCACGGACCTCTTGCTATCCGTGATTCAATTCCCTGCTGCAGCACGTCGATATTTAAATTGACAATTATTCTGAATATTTAATAATTCCGTGTCCTCGTTAGACGCAAGAGAGTGCTTGTGTACATTTAGGGTGAATTGAATACGACGGTATTTTGTATCAATGTGCTTATTGTGTGAATGTGATTCTCGAACATTTAATGATTATGTTCGTGCTATTAGTGCTGTGCATTCGTGGTCGAGGGGTTAACGACGTAGCGTTGTAAACCTTCTCGCCTCTCACCTGCGGATTCGAATCCCACTAGGAACTCAACTTGTAAATGAGAAAGTGTCGATTCTTACGGATGGCGGGATGTATACAGTACTGGTTCTACTTAGGAATAAGTGGGTGGTCTGCCTCCACCATAACAAATCGACTATCATAAAATGTGCTGGAAAATGACGTTAAACACGAAACAAACAAGCTATGTGTGCACTGTTTACAGTAACAAGACGACATTCGTGCTTGATTATAAAAATTGAACTACACGTTAAATAACACCTTAAAGCTACACAGTCTCTATATCAATCGATTTTTTCTTTGTAGGCGTGTCCTTATTTGTAACTTCTTGTTCACCAGCTCATGTCGAAATCGGGTATTTAAGCCAGCAAATATAGCGCAGGAAATCATTTACTGTATAGACATCGATCAGTGCACATCGTACATGTATATACACAGGTAACAGTAATTGTTACAGAATTTTTGTTTAACTTCTTTCGGGGCTGAAACACACGACCTTCTGATTTCAAGTCAGTTGCTCTATCCACTGAACTATAACGCTACTTGAGAGACTACTATACAAACTACCATTTTTATGAGGCAACATAACTTATTTGAACGCAATTCAAGATGGATCAATAAATATATAGTCCATTTTGTCTCACGTGTAAATTAACATTGCCTGGTGTTATACTGTATGATATCAATATGAAACTAATAATTCGCCTTAAAACAATCATATCTCGACTTGTTATTTAGCGCTTGATGAGTTTATGTGTGCGCGCTAGTTATTTAAGGCTTGTTTTTCATTTTTTGCGATGTTATCGAAGTATAACACGTCAATAATGAGTCACAAATTGTGTAATACCGTGTAGCGCACGAAGCGGTTTTATACAAAATGTGTGACCCATCATCGACGTGTTATACCTCGACAACATCGCAAAAAATGGAAAACAAGCCTTATAATGACCGTCCATTTTATTTCACATTCCCCAGTAAGATCGACCGTCCATTTTATTTCACATGCCCCAGTAAGATCTAAATTAAATTAATTTCAGTTGAACCGATCAGCCAAATCACACCCAAAGGTATAGGCCTAGATATTTACGTTTCCGAAAAGAAATATGTTTCTAGTGCATAGCTGCTTTTAGGCACTGCAAACCCCGGCCGAAAACCTTTGCCCCTATATGTTTTCTTTATTCTCAAAAGTGCCTCCTCAAACTCGTCAGAGTGCACCATTTTACCAAATGTCGGTTGTTCTTAGCGGTTCAGCGTACATCCTTCAAAACTTAAAAGTGCATGACCGTGGTACAAATCTCGTTCCGGGCAACTTTTTTTTTTCACATATATTCTGGAGCCGTATATTTATCGATGTTGCCTGTAAGGAGGCTAATAAAAATGTGATTTTTTTCTCATCGGTTTCTGCTTATATACCGACTTTTGGGGTATTCATGAGTTAAAAGAGAGACTGTGTAGCTTTAAGCCGGGATACAATATTCTATTCTTATGGCAAGCACATAGTCAAAGTATAGCGAATATTCATTCTGAAGGCAAGCTCTTTCAAGACAATAGTTTCAGTCCAAAAGTTATCTACATTATATATCTATATTGTTTAACCCAACATAAATAAATGTATCGAGATAAAGATATACGATTTCTACTATTCATTGACAATACCTTATGTTTGAATATATTATCAGATTGCCATATTTAATACGTATTGTTATTCGTCTCTTAAACCCATAACTGATAGATTTAATTTCATGAAAGGCTAGCTTTAGATATGAAGAGCTTTGATTTTACTTAGGCCATAATTAAAATTGTGTTTGTTTGCCCGAACGCGACCGGCCCAAAAATGTCAGCACCAATCCAAATAAAAAATGTTTCAGTAAAATAAGATTTGTTTCATTCCCCTACCTAATCAAAACTTAAATAGCCCTTTGACAGTGAAAACAAAACACCTGTGGTTCCTCTTCATGTTTTATAAAACTTGTGTTTACCAATAGTTTTAGATAGAATTTTTATGTCCAAAGTTAAGATTTTCAACATTGCAATACACACCCTGTTTACTAAAATCATCTTTAATAATTACAAAAAGTAGTGTTTTAGTTAAACTTTTAACAGCATTCACATAAGATTCTGACATACAAGGAATAAAAAATAATTTTCCTACCACCTACCAATCCGAAAAATCTACGTTTGGGTTTGGGCAAACTAAGTTATGTTTAAGTGTGGCCTTAGTGTACATATTATGTTATTTAAGTTTAAAGAATTATACAGATGCCTTTAAATTTTCTGAACAAATGTTTGAATAATATCTGAAATTTGACCTGAGCACAGCTTGACACTTTGCCATAGCGATTTTGAAAACAAGTCGTGTGTACATAGTTACCTTGTATCTCCGGTCTTTGTTTTTTGTATAGATGAAACACTCTACTGTATGTATTTCCATTGAGACATTTTTGTCTTTTGTTAAGATAAAATCGATTAATAATTTATAAACAATAAGCATGAAATATTGATGAATTATATATGTTTGTCAATGAAAATCAGTGATGGGCAAAAGTTACCACAACTTCTAAACTACTTAACCGAGTTCAATTACCTACGACTCAGTTACTTAATTATTTCCAATCCAATGATATAACGTTATACTAACTTTCTAAAACGTAAAAATAACTTTTGAAAAAAATAAATGGCAAACCTACATTTCCACTGTAAAAGACAATAATTCTTAAAATACTTGACCAGTTTTCAACAGCTACATCTCATCTTCTTAGACCGTTTTCAAGCAAATGATATAAATTAAACAGTACTTTTTCATAAAAATAAAAAGTTGTTTTTGACACTGAAAAATGTAGTTACGGCAGCCTGAGTGAAATAAATAAAACTGAAATGAAATGAAATACCACTTTTATTTCACTGCTAAAATCCACTATTTAATTGTTAAGCATAAAATAAATAGTAACATTAAATCTAATATTTTATGGTTATAGTATTTTATTTTAGCATGATTCATATACAATCATGAAAATACATTTAAAAATCATTACATAAAGCCAAGCGTTACCATTTCGTCACTATATTAACCTGCAATTACAAAAGTGCAAGCAAATTGTACATTAGAACCGATTAACGGAAAGCAATGAACAGTCATACTTGAAAAAAAAGAAACAAACAAGAAATATCACTGTAAGTGACAAATGCCCCCGAAGTGTCCTTTGACCTCTAAGTATGACCTTGACCTTGGAGCCATGGACCTGGATTGTGTGCACGACACGTCGTTTGGTTGTGGTGAGTACTTGTGCCAAGTTATTTGAAAATCCGTCCAGGCGTGCAAAATTTATTGACCGGACACAATTTGACCTTTGACCTCTAAGTGTGACCTTGACCTTGGGGTCACAGACCTGGATTTTGTGCGCGACACATCGTCTTGTTGTGGTGAGCACTTGTGCCAAGTTATTTGAAAATCCGTCCATGAATGCCAGAGTTATTGACCGGACACGATTTGACTTTTGACCTCCAAGTGACCTTGACCTTGAAGACCTGGGTTTTGCGCAACACATCGTCTTGTTATGGTGATCACTTGTGCCAAGTTATTTAAAAATCCCTGCAGGGGTTGTGACTTTACGGTCCGGACACGAAAATGCGTACCTGTTTTTGACATATGAACTGCAAGTGTGACCTTGACCTTTGAGGTACGGTCCTGGGTATTGCGCGCGACACATCGGCTTGTTATGGTGATTAAAAATCCCTGCAGGGGTTGTGACGTTACGGTCCGGACACGAAATTGCATACCTGTTTTTGACCTATGAACTGCACGTGTGACCTTGACCTTTGAGGTACGGACCTGGGTATTGCGCGCGACACATCGTCTTGTTATGCTGATTACTTGTGCCAAGTTAATTAAAAATCCATGCAGGGGTTTTGAAGGTACAGTCCGGACACGAACTGCGGAATGACGGACGGAATCCGGACAGATGGACGGTGCGATTACTATATGCCCCCGAAACTTTTTCGGGGGCATAAAAAACAAAAACAAGCTTGACTAAAAATATCAATAATTATTGTACAATTCGTAATTTTGATAAGGCATCATCCAAATAAAAACTGACCAATCAGTGACCATCAATTTGACACACCTCTAAATTCTCGTATGTGATAGACTCGGTCTTTATCTTAGATGTTCAGCCAAGTTTACTGTTAAAATTAGGTTATTTACAGGGTGATTTTTTTTAAATCGTGCATATTTCGTGCACATTTATTAACTGATTCAACCTTATGTATATCCCAAAACCGAATCTTGATAAATTATCATCTTTTTACTCTGTCAAAGATTTTTATTTTATTAAAGAACCTAAGGATAAAAACCGAGTGACACAAATTTTAAAACCTAATGAAAATAAGGTAAAATCTCAACAGTTAATTGAGAATTATGAATTCTCCCGATGATCAATATAGATATTAATGACCTCCATATGTATACCAATCTTAAAAACTATATTCAGTTTTGATATATTGATATATAATTAATCAAGACAAAACCATAAAGCATGATTATAATGCAGTTGGATTCAATAAAACAAAACTTCAATCAAAGATGTTTATCAAGTCGATGACTTCTGGCTGATGGCAGGATGTCGTTAAGACTGATTGGCGGCTCACGCTTCAATATTGGAATCTGGTCAAATCACAAGCACACTCACATGCGCAGTTATTCAAATGAAGACGAATATTTTGTCCTGTTTAGCCTAGTGCGCGCCAGTCTTTTTACATTTATCAACTAAACAAGATGAAACTAGATTTTCGTCCCGTTTAATTATCACCACTAAGATTGAATTTGACAATTTGGTAATACTTTTTTCCGGATGTTATTCATTCGGGATCCGACGTGCAAGTACTATTTGGGGACCCGACACACAGTAATAAGTAATTTATTCCGGATCTGACGCACAGTACTAAATAATACATTCAAGATCCGACGCGGAATACTTAGTAATCTATTGGGGATCCGATGCAGAGCACTTAGTAATCTATTTGGGGATCCGACTCGGAGTACTTAGAAGTCTATTGGGGATCCGATGAAGAGTACTTAATAATCTATTGGGGATCCGATGCTGGGTATTAAGTAATCTATTGGAAAATCGATAGGGAGTACTTAGTAATCTATTGGGGATCCGACTCGGAGTACTTAGAAGTCTATTGGGGATCCAATGCAGAGTACTTAAAAATATATTGGGGATCTGATGTAGAGTATTTAATAATCTATTGGGGATCCAACGCGGAGTATTGAGTATTATATTAAAGATCTGACGCAGAGTACTTAGTAATCTATTGGGGATCCGATGCAGAGTACTTATTAATCTATTGGGGATCAGATGCGGAGTACTTAGTAATATATTGGGGATCTGATGCAGAGTACTAAGTAAACTATGGGGGATCCGACGCGGAGTATTTAGTAATCTATTGGAGATATGACGCAGCGTACTTAGTAATCTATTGTGGATCCGACGCGGAGTACTTAGTAATCTTTTGGGATCCGACTCGAAGTACTTAGTAATCTATTGGGGATGCGATGCAAGTACTTACTTATCTATTGGGGATCCGAGGCGGAATAATTAGTAGTCTATTGGGTATCCGACGCAGAGTACGTAGTAATCTATTTTCGATCCGACGCGGAGTACATAGTAATCTATTGGGGATACAATGCGGAGTACTTAGTAATATATTGGGGATCCGATGTAGGGTACTTAGTAATTAATTGGGGATTTGATACGGAATGCTTAGTAATCTGTTGGGGATCAGACGCAGAGTACTTAGTAATCTGTTGGGGATCCGATGCAGAGTTGTAAGTAATCTATTGGAAATCCGATGGGGGTATTTTTAGTAATCTATTCGGGATCCGATGCTGAGTACTTAGGAATATATTGGTGATCCGATGCAGAATACTTAATAATTTATTGGGATCCGATGCAGAGTACTTAGTAATCTATTGAGGATCCGATAAAGAGTACTTAGTAAAATGTTGGGGATCCGAAACAGAGTACTTAGCAATCTATTGGGAATCCGAAGCGGAGTACTTAGTAATATATTGGGGATCCCATGCAGAGTACTTAGTAAACTACTGGGGAACTGATGTAGAGTACTTAGTATTCTACTGAGGATCCAGCGCGGAGTACTTAGTAATATATTTGAGATCTGATTCAGAGTACTTAGTAATCTATTGGGGATCCGATGCAGAATACTTATTAATCTATTTGGGATCCAACTCGAAGTACTTAGTAATAAATTGTGGATCCGATGCAGAGTACTTATTAAGCTATTGGGGATAGGATGCAGAGTACTTATTAATCTATTAGGGATACGATGCGGAGTACTTTGTAATATATTGGGGACCCGATGCAGAGTATTTATTAATCTATTGGGGATCCGATGCAGAGTACTTATAAATATATTGGGGATACGATGCGGAGTACTTTGTTATATATTGGGGACCCGATGCAGAGTATTTATTAATCTATTGGGGATCCGATGCAGAGTACTTATTAATCTATTGGGGATACGATGCGGAGTACTTTGTAATATATTGGGGATACGATGCAGAGTATTTATTAATATATTGGGGATCCGATGCAGAGTACTTATTAATATATTGGGGATCCGATGCAGAGTATTTATTAATCTATTGGGGATACGATGCGGAGTACTTTGTAATATATTGGGGATCCGATGCAGAGTATTTATTAATCTATTGGGGATACGATGCGGAGTACTTTGTAATATATTGGGGATCCGATGCAGAGTACTTATTAATCTATTGGGGATACGATGCGGAGTACTATGTAATATATTGGGGATCCGATGCAGAGTACTTAGTAATCTACTAGGAATCCGATGCAGAGTACTTAGTAATATATTGGGGATCCAATACGGAGTTCTTAGTAATCAAAATGGGATCCGACGCGGAGCACTTAGTAATCTATTGGGGATCCGATGTCGAGTTCTTAGTAATCTATTGGAAATCCGATGGGGGAATTCTTAGTAAATCTATTCGAGATTCGATGCCGAGTACTTAGAAATATATTGGGGATCCAATGCGGAGTACTTAATAATCTATTGTGGATCCGATGCAGAATACTTAGTAATCTATTGAGGATCCGTTGCAGCGTACTTAGTAATCTATTGAGGATCCGACGCGGAGTACTTACTAAAATGTTAGGGATCCGATGCAGAGTACTTAGTAATTTATTGGGAATCCGATGCGGAGTTCTTAGTAATCTATTGGGGATCCGACGTGGAGTACTTAGTAAAATGTTGGGATCCGACACAGAGTACTTAGTAAGCTATTGGGAATCCGATGCGGAGTTATTAGTAATATATTGGGGATCCAACGCGGAGTACTTAGTAATTTATTGGAGATCTGACTCAGAGTACTTAGTCATATATTGTGGATCCGATGCAGTGTATTTATTAATCTATTGGGGATCAAATGCGGAGTACTTAGTAATATATTGGGGATCCGATGCAGAGTACCTTGTAATCTATTGGGGATCTGATGCAGAGTACTTAGACATATATTGGAGATCTGACGCAGAGTACTTAGTAATCTATTGATGGTCTCATGCAGAGTACTTAGCAATCAATTGGGGACCAAAGCGGAGTACTTAGTAATACATTGGAGATCTCAAGCAGAGTACTTAGTAATCTATTGGGGATCCGATGCAGAGTACTTAGTAATCTTTTCTGGATCCGATGCAGAGTAATTAGTAATCTATTAGGGATTCGACTCGGAGTACTTAGTAATCTATTGAGGATCCGATGCAGAATACTCAGTAATCTATTTGGGATCCGATGCGGAGTACTTAGTAATCTATTGGGGATCCGACACTGAGTACTTAGTTATCTATTAGGGATCCGACGCGGAGTATCTATCTATCTGCATATGTATTGATACTCCAACAACCCCTTTCGAAGATTATGTGCAGATTTCCTGGTTAGAACCGGTACTAAGCAATGTGGATTAATTACTAGTATCTTGCTCAAGGATAAATAGCATGGCCATGGCGAGGATCAACGACCTTTCGATCTGAAGATCAGCGCTCTACCACTAAACCTTGCACTCCTCTACTACTTAGTACTACTTACCATTATTATACTACTCGGGATCGGACGTGAAGTACTTAGTAATATATTCGGGATCCGATGTAGAGTACTTAGTAATATATTCGGGATCAGATGCAGAGTACTTAGTAATATATTGGGAGGTCCGATGCGGAGTACTAAAGTAATCTTATCGGGATCCGACGCGCAGTACTAAGTAATCCTTCGGGATCCGACGAGCAGTACTGAGTAATTCATTCGGGAACCGCTTTGGAGTTGTTGTAGGTTAGGGTAAAACATACTATATTGTATGGTGTTGGGGTAAGGATTATAAGAATCTTTCATGGGTATCCGGTGAAGATATTGAATTCCAACCCGAGGTATAAGTGTTTTACCGAAACCGAGGCTCTGCCGATGTTCCGATTAAAACTCTTATACCGAGGGTTGGAATTCCCTATCTTCACCAGATACTCATGCCAGATTCTTATATTCCATCCCCATGTAAAACGTGGATAGCCTTATCCGGTATGCAAGAAAACAAGTTCGAATAAGGTTGGGTTGTACATTTCCAGGAGGTTTCGAATAAGAAATTTCAAAGAGGTGATGTAGGTCCGACAGAAGCCATTAGTAGAAAGCGGGAGACGTGGGAGGAGTCGGAAAAGAATATACTTTCGGGGTTGCTTCTTAATTAGTGAGTTCTCAAGTGGGGTCGGTCATCGAAAATGGGTCTCTTTCATGAAAACAAGTGACCGGCTCTGAAACCGGAGATCATTGGCTTGAACCTTTCTAACCCTATTGGTTTAATTCTCTTTATAGCAACACACTTTTTTCTCCAATCGTCCGTCGGTTGGGTCGTCTCGCTCGAAATAACCTAAACCATATGTTAATGTGTGTTCAACAACAATAATTGGTTCAAAACATTTTGCTTGGAACTAATCAAAGTAGCTTTCCTTACGCATACGTACTGGGGAGGACGAAACACTTCCTAGAAGTGTGTGAGGTTAAAAGGAAGGCGTTGCGAGAGGGAGTGTAATACTACCTTTCTGGCTGGTAGTGGAAGGGTGGTGGGAGGAGAAGGGGGTGCCGAGAAGTTGAACTGAATTACGAACACATGAAAGGTTATATTGCACCTAACAGTAATAAACATGTCATGCTCATCCTCCATTTACATCGGGATAAAATATGGAAAATGGGCCTGGAACACTTTCTCACCTGCAGAACTGCAGAGTTGTTGCAAATTCTTTCGGTGACACTCTGTTTATGATGGAGCCACGTTTATTGTTTTCTGCCACCACTCTAATGGCACCTGAAACAATGCAGGGATCATGCCGAAGATAAAAGTACGAGCTTGACAAAAATGATAAAAATGAGTGGTGGTCCTATTCTTGGCTCGGAAACCACACGGGACAGGACGGCCGAGGAAGGATGGCTCGGAAACCACACGGGACAGGACGGCCGAGGAAGGATTTCTGAGGGTGTGCTCTTACGCCCCATCCCCGCCCCCTCTATCTCATTCCTTCCCACCCCAACGCTACCACCTAGATCCGCTCTTCATTGGGACAACACAACACGTCCGCTGCTCCACAGCGTTATAAAAACCGACATGCGCAGTGAAGCAATCTATCGCTGTATACGTCACAAGTATCGATCCTGTTGCATTACACGTGGCCACATAAACGGTTTGCATAATGGAGAACAAGGATATGTTTTTGTGGTGGGGCTCTGGCTCCAGCCCCTGTTGGAAGCCCATGATAGTGCTTGCAGAAAAGGGTCTATGGAAAGAGTGCCCGAATAAGCTCATCGAATTTTCGAAGAAGGAACATAAATCGGAAGAAGTTCTAAAATTAAATCCACGTGGTCAGGTAAGTTTATACATGTATATGAATATTGTGTATTAGGATCTCAGTTGCGGACAGAGTACGTCTGGCGTCTAGTAATGAGGGGGTTATCTATAGTGAACCAAACAGCTAACGCACCATTAGATAATACCTTTAATGTATGAACATATTATATGCCGTCTGGTACCGTTGGAGACGGGTGATTTGAATGATTTTTTTTAAATTCACAGTCGTTATTGACAAGATATTTGTCTCGGAATGAAATTTGTTTTGATTTATTGATTGTTATTATTGAGATATTAAAGGTAGTGTCTACTGGTGCGTTAGTTTTTTGGTTCACTATATAACAATAAACGTGGCTCCAGCGTAAATGGAGTTTCTACGATAGAATTTGAAGCAACTCTGCAGTTCAGGGTGAGAAGGTTCTACGCCCATTTTCCATATTTTATCTCGATGAACATGGAGGATGAGCCTGGCATGTTCATAATGCCTGTTAGGCGCCATATAACCTTTCATGCACCTTAAAACCCAATTCAATTCGTCAGTTCAATATATAACAAAAACAAATGAGTTAAAGGAGCACATGACAATAGCATGTTGACTTTTAACCTGCTTGCATATAATTAAGACTCAATTAACTTTTTTCTTTTTTTTTCTTCTTGTTCAATAATTTTCTACCGTATGTTTTACTTTAAAATATATTCACTATTTAGTAATATGCGAAAACAATTCGTATTATACTGCTCTCATACACTACTGATTGAACAAATGCAAGTTATGTGAAAAACTAACCTGACGCCGAGAGTTTTAAAAACATCAAGATTGCCGTGTGTCCCTTTAATGTCCATTGCAAAAATAAAATAATTATGGAAAAATATTGTTCCTCGCTAAAGGAATAGCCGATAATTATTTTTATTACAGGTGTTGTCGATATTGTTTACACTAACTGCAACTGAATAGGTATGTCGAACAAGGTTCGCAACAAACGTACCTCGGCTATATAGGGTACTTCGTCATACCAGAAACACAGTTTGTGGAATAAAACCAAGGCATTCAAATTGCCTTGATTTTATAGGGTACTTTGACAATAAGTTGGGTACTCTGGAGTATATTTCAACGAGACGGGGTACTTTGGAGGGTACCCTATAGCGGTAGGGTACTCTGGCAGGGTACCATGTACGACATATACCCATTCAAGTTAACTGCAGTATAAATGGGGAAATTCGATGTTCTGATTAGTAACCCGTAGTCGTGTATAGCACAGATTATAGATACAATATCCAAGGTCAGACATTGTAAAAAGAATACCATTATAATGGTAGTACGATACCTATAGTGCATGACTAGATATGTATAGGGCATAGAGAAGTAACTGGTTAGACAGTTAGACATTAGGATATTTTAAAGGGACAATCTTGAAGTAGTTATCAAGCTTCAACATGCTACATATTTTCTCTCTCTCTCTCTCTAGAGAAAATGTAACATGTTGAAGCTTGATAACTACTTCAAGATTGTCCCTTTAAAATATCCTAATGTCTAACCGTCTAACCAGTTACTTCTCTCTCACAAATATATATATTTTGCTTGGTTTGGAATTAATCAAATAACTAATAATAATTATTTGCAAAACATGAAGAATGCAGAGTGTCCCTTTAAAGTCATCTTGACCCGTTAGTTTTTCTACATAACAATCATTAATAATATATAAACTCCATGACAGAATAACGACAAACGAAAACTCAAAATTGTATTTAATTATATACAAGCTGGTTTAAAGTCAAACTGACACTGGATTATTAACATGGGTGCTAATTGTAATGCTTGATAAAAACTTCAAGATTGCCTTGTGTTCCTTTAATAGCTATTAGCCCAGTACACACATCGACACAAACCCTACAATAGCCGAGTGATGAGTTTCGGAATAATGTAATTTGAGCAATTCTGAAGTTCCAGCATATATACATTTGTGCTAAGTGACTCCTTGGTCGAGGGGTTACGAAGTTGCGTTGTAAACATTCTTCACCTCTGGGGATTCCAATCACACTGGGAGCTCAACTTGAGAAAGTGTCGATTCTTACGGATGGCGGGAGTTATACTGTTACAGTATTGGTTCTACCCAGGAACAAGTGGGTGGTCTGCCTCCACCACTAAAATAGTCATTCATAGCCTAAAATGTGCCGAAAAATGACGTAAAACACAAACAAAACTTTTCTGCTAAGATTGACATGTTTATTTTAAGACAGTTGCTTTAAACAGTAATCTATAATCCTAAAAACATGTACCGGTATATGTACATGTATTATACAAAATGTAAAAAAGGATTGGAACGAAATCAGTTGCTCATAGTGTTTATTTCCTTAAGTTATTGCCTATACTACATTTGAATAATAACCTGATTTTAGTCTCGTCTCCGCGTGCATGCCAGTTCCATAACGATCACTTCTGCCGATGCTGCCTTCGATGGTGTTGTCTTCGTCGGCACCGTGTCGCACGTTTACATAGCTGCAACCTAACCTGCGTCACGTTTACATAGCTGCAACCTAACCTGCGTCACGATTACATAGCTGCAACCTAACCTGCATCACGTTTACATAGCTGCAACCTAACCTGCGTCATAACTTCTAAATGTACTTTCAAATGATGCTCATGAAACCTTTCCTCTGATTGCTCGGGTTCCATTTTTTCCATTTTTTTTTTACAGAGTTCTGCTTCTTTTCAAAACAACTTAAACCTGAAACCGAACTCAGGTCATACATTATTCATTAATTTCCTGTCAAGTGTCACATAAATGAACGTTTAGATGTTAGAGGAGAGCTCACGTTTTTAATTTTTTTACTAAATAGGAACTGCTAACGCACCGTAGTTTAAAAATTCCAGTTTCTCGGAAGTGAGTGAAACAATTGAGTTAAACGTGCAACAAAACATAAAACGTCCACCACGCTGAAAATATGTCATCCGACATCCGAAAATAAATCGAACATAAAGCTGTGCTGTAATGATGGAATATGTTTCAAATGTACCAAATTTCATGACAAGAAAATAACAAAAAAAACAAATATTTAAAAGATAATGTGGGGGCGTTAGGAGTTTAGTATACTGAAGCGAAAAGGAAACGCTACTCGGGAATGTCAGCTATATATTGTATATACTGCACGCTTAATTCCACATAATATTCCAAAGAAATCCCAAAATGTTTTGTAAAAAAAGAAGTTGCGAAAGGACACAACTGCCATGTTGTAGACGTTTTAATCACAGTACACTTTGTAACAAGAAATCATAAATGTTGAAGTTCCTCTTTGAAAAATTGAACCATTTCAGTACTGTATTTAACTGAAGAGTTTGCAAACGTTTGCATCCATGCTTGAACCAAACGCGTACTCTGTCAATAATGAAATTCTGAAGGAATACTATTTGCTGTGTTTTGTGTTGTTTTAGTCTTTTTTTCTGAAAGGAAATGTCTTACGTAGCCATGTACCATTCGATTAACAGCAGAATATTGTACATACAATATATAGCGGAAATTCCCGAGTTACGTTTCTTTTTCGCTTCAGTATATATAAAGCCACATTATCTTTATTGTAAATTCGTTTTCTCTTTACAGGTTCCAACGTTCAAGGATGGAGATGTTGTCATCAACGAATCCGGTGCTATCTGTCTGTACCTTGAGGAGAAATACAGTTCGGATAGTAACAAACTACTGCCCACGAACCCTGCGGAACGGGCGCAGGTATATCAGCGCATGTTTGAAGTTGACAACATCAAAGCCAAAATTCTAGAGCCAATAATGTACTACAAGTGGAGAACGAAGAAAGAGGAATGGGACCAAGCATTGCTGAAGGAAAGAACAGTGGCGGCGGAAGAAGAGCTAAAGAGATGGGATGGCTATCTAGACGGTAAGGATTATTTAGTCGGTGGGAAATTCACCATGGCGGATGTTTTCATCTACCCATTCCTGGCGACGTTAAAACGACAGAGCTGTAAGTTTGACAAGTATCCCGCTCTGGAGAAGTACTACAAGAGTATTGGAGAGAGGGCAAGTATCCAGGCTACGAACCCGCCTCATTGGGAAGGTACGCCACCCCAAACGAATCTGGAAGATGTTGGAGCGTAGGTCCGACTTTTATAAGACTGGATCTCTAATAGCCGTACTCTGGAGGATGGGGTTCACTCAGTATTACTAACTTAAAAACAGATAGATGCTTCATTAGTATTAGCTAGATACTGGCTTTAACTTTTCATAAGTTGCGTATGAAAAACGACATTTTGTTCTCAGCCGAAATGCGGAAATCAGTGTGTGACTTTTTCATTTAGCTTCTTGCAAGATTATGTACCAATTCCACACTGGACACTCTAAATTGACAGAAAAGACCACCAGGTTACTATGTAAATCATAACGAGTACTTCAGGTTGCAGTTTTTAAATTATCAAAATGTATGGTACATATTGCTGCTTTTAAACCATATCTAATTATTGTATATGTGATATGCGAAATAAATAGTAACAACCGTCTCAAGAAATGTCATTTCGTTTATACCACGGTGGCGAAACCACTTGACTTTTTGTCTTTGATCGGGTTCACGACAAAAGATGTCCAATAAAGCAGGTATGTTTTTTCTTCATAACTTTCTTAATATTGCACTTTGGCAGAGCTAATCTCCGAAAAAGCATGCTGAATTGAATTTCTTTTCGGCGGAAGGAAGTAGTGGTATGTGCATTTTAGAAGATAGTTGGTTCAATGTATTTTTACGCCTTTGAAGAACAAAAATCTTCAAATATTAAAAAAGTTATGAAGCAAAAACATGCATTAATCGATCGCTTTTTTAAAAAGTATTTGCTGTGAACCCGATCAAAAGGTCACGCGGTTTCGCCACCGTGTATTCGTTACTGTCGTAGACAATCAGAAGTTTCAGACTAACTTGTTATGTCCCCACCACCGAATGGTGAGGGGGAATATAGTGTTAGCCATGTCCGTCCGAGTGTCCGTCCGTCCCGTCCCGTGTGTGTGTGTCTATCTCCCACAGTTTTCAATCGATTGTTTAGAAACGTTACAGGATGCTTACATATGATGTCAAGATGTTCATATCGTTTCAGCGTCAAAATCGACCTCATATAACCTGCGTTACGGCCCTTTTTGGTCGAAATTTACGTTAAAATATGTAAATTGTGTCCATCTCCGACGACCGTATTCAACCGATTGTTTCAAAACTAAACAGAATGCTTACCTATGATGTCAAGATATGCATAATTATCGATGCGGCATCAAAATCGAGATTGTATTACCGGAGTTACAGCCCTTTTTTCGTCATATTTTACGTCAAAATATCTTGTGTATCTATCTTCTCCAACAGTTTTCAACCGTTTTTTCGAAACTTTACAGGATACTTACCTATGATGTCAAGATGTGCATGTCGATTCGGCGTCAAACTCGACCTTGTATTACCAGAGTTGCAACCCTTTTTCATCAAATATTGTGATGATTCTTTTCAGTGGGGGAATCCGTTTCCCATGGACACAATTCTAGTTATATCCAGCCACAAACTTAGTTAATTGACATGAATGCTTTATACCTTCACGTTTTTGATTAAATCCATTACTCAGATACTAAAGCCATAACATATTTTAAACTTAAACGCACTAGCATCTACATGACGGCAACATGTTCCTGCCATCAGTAGGTCAAGCTAAATGACCGTGACCTAATTATGTGGAAGACATTGACCTGATAATGTGAATGACCTTGACATACGTCGATCATTTATTCCATTTCTCACACATATTACGTGTTCCGAGTATTAACCTTCTTACCCTATCCATCCCCTTCTCCAAGAAGCGAAAACGGGGTTGGCTGGGGTATGAAATAAAACCTTAACTTCGGCTTAACAATTTCACATTGTAAAATATTGTACCTCATTTGCATATTTCACTCTTTGTTTAATGTGACGTCATCCGATCCATAAAGTTGCTTATTACATGTGTTACTATATATAGTAACAAAAACGGTCCGTTTTTCGTGTAATACAGGCATTATCTATGCGGTCATATTACACAAGCGCGTGAAACGGCGGGCCAAACATCCATATGAAGGGCCAAAAAACCCATATGGCGGGCCGAAAATCCATATTAAATCTAGACTTCGTTACATACATTTAGCATTAGAGTATAGATATTTGTTTTAATAATCGACCACGAACCAGTCGAATCGTGCATCGACACGTGCATCCAATGACAACTGCGTCGGTTGAAAATGGCAGCCAGAATGCTCGCTACCCTGTCAAGATGACCGTAGTGTACGCAGGAGATAGACAGAAGAAGATAGAGATGAGGACGGACATTAATGAAATTGTGGAATAATGAAAAACAAAAACGATTCGGTCTAAATCTAAATATGACGTGAAAAAAGTATGTGACTGACCCGGAGATGTTGAACGGCTCGAGGAAAACGAACCCGAAGAACTAAATAAGCATTTAGAACTTTCTTTTTTCTAACCATTACGAAAAAAGATGGATCTTTTTGAGTCTGTAATGCGATAATTTGGAATAGAAAGCAGTCAGTTTCGTATGAAAATACCACAGTAATTCGAAGATAGTGCTGACCCTTTTACCAACGAAAAGACGACCATACTATGTACCTAAATATTTTTGGTGAAGGTGTGACAGAGTTAACATATTAAATTATACATGTACAACTGCGTCGTTACTTTTGAATTTGATCGAACTGTCTTCAATAATCTATTATCAGGCCCGTAGTTACGCTGAGGCAGACTTTTTTCACAGACAGAAATCACACACACGTACAAAATAATAATCTGAGTGTGGGTGGGTGGAGTTTGCTTGTCACCGGATCTCCCCAGAAAGGGATTTACCTCGGTTAAAATTCGGGCCAAGCTGCGGGACTGATTATAATATGAACTGCCGTTCAGGTCTTGAATTCACCAACCATTCTTGAAAATATTCTTAGACTTAAGCCCAAGTAGACTCTGTACAAATTTCAATCACAAATATTTCTATAAGTTTACAAAATAAAAGTTCATAACAAACTGCTATGTATAAATATGGTGCTTACTAATAAATAACAACTTCTTACGATTGTTTATCTTTGAAGGTCATGGAAATATTTGTGAACGGATTTTCAGTACTTGAGCTCAAGTCAGAAGTCTAAGAATAGTTTGAAGAATGGTTGGTGAATTCTCAATTACATTTCAAATAAAAGTCATCCAGGAAACATTAAATGTAACGTTATGTGAAATAATAAATATTCTCCTACCTTGTTATCCTTAAATTATAATTGCGAAACCAAATGCCATTTTTGAAATATCCATCCTTCTACCAGCTCAAACGTAAACAGAAAAACTGACAAAGTCAAGGCCGTGGAATAAAAACCTCACTTTGGAAAACAACCTTACCATAATGACGTTGTTGTTCTTACAAGATGACGTCAGTACTGTAACGTTTCAGCGTAATTTTAATTGAGGGGCTGATTTGGTGGCTTGGGAACAAGGTACCGAATTGCCTATTTCAAATGGCACATCCTAAGATTGAGGCATATTAACGTCATACGTTTATTTTATTCTTGTAGATCAATGACAGAAATGAATATAAATAGGCACATTTAAGCAAAAAATACACAAGTAGATAAAATGTTTTAGTTTTTCTATCTATCCAAAATGATATTGTTTTGGTTACACATGTAATAAACAGGAATATAAATATGGAGCTCTCGGGCCTCATATGGCTATCTCGGGCCAATATCACAAAGAGGCACACCTACCCTAGATAATAACCTCTATATATTGACCGGGCGCCCGGTCCGATAGCTATATTAACGGACGTGTGAAAAAAACGACGTCAAAATAAATCATATAAACGTATTGAATTAATTTGTTGGTCAGATTCGGTTTATTATAACAAATAATGTATGGTGCTTCGGTCCATATGAAGTTTATGGACTGGGCAGTCGGACCTAGAACGTTATATGGACCTCAGCTTCGCTTCTGTCCATATAACATTCTAGGTCTGACTACCCAATCCATAAACTTGCATATGGACCTCAGCACCATAAATTATTTGTTAATTATAGTGTTATCGATTTCTTTCTGTAAAAACTGTTCTTAAATATGTTTAAGGCGGGACCACGTGATGATAACTGTCATCCTAGCTTTCAGTTTTTAATACTTAATAAACTGTACACACACCTTCATCGCAAACTGTACACACACCTTCATTGCAACTGTACACACACCTTCATCGCAAACTGTACACACACCTTCATTGCAACTGTACACACACCTTCATCGCAAACTGTACACACATCTTCATCGCAAACTGTACACACACCTTCATTGCAACTGTAAACACACCTTCATTGCAACTGTACACACACCTTCATCGCAAACTGTACACACACCTTCATCGCAAACTGTACACACACCTTCATCGCAACCTGTACACACACCTTCATCGCAACTGTACACACACCTTCATTGCAACTGTACACACACCTTCATTGCAAACTATACACACACCTTCATTGCAACTGTACACACACCTTCATTGCAACTGTACACACACCTTCATTGCAAAACATTTCTAAAATGTACAAGACAGCAACATATTCTTACTAAAAGTAGGCAATGATCTTGACATATCTCCATTTATCAAAACAAATATGTGACTGACAGCGCTCAGGCAAGGCAACAAAAAAGTATTTATTAAAACTTTTCCAGTTAAATTCATTATTGCAATTACCTTTATATACTAATAAAAGGAAAAAAAGAGAAGCAACTAGATAATTTCTGCTACATGGTTTATACACTGCACACTAAATTCCATGTAATATTCCAGAGCAATTTCAAGAAAGGGTTGCAGCTAGTTAGAACTAATTAAGAAGGACAAGGTTGTGCTGTTGTAGACTTTAACTTTTAATCACACTTTATAACACGAAAGTCATCACTGTTGAAGTACCGCTTTGAAAATTTGAGCCATATTTGATCAGTAGAGCTTATGCCATGGTGCGGTGTCCGTCGTCCGTCTGTCCGTCCGTAATTGTTTTTTGTAGCAACTACTTCTCTGAAACTACTGGATGGATTTTCATAAAACATGACAGGAAACATTCCCATGATATCTAGTTGATCCTAGCAAAAATTCACGTTGATGTGAAATGCAAGATTACTGCCAAAGCTAAAAAATAGATTTTTAAAAACAAATTTGTAGCGACTACTTCTCTGAAACTACTGGACGGATTTTCATGAAACTTCACAGGAATGTTGCTCTTGATGTCTAGTTGATCCTAGCAAAATTTCAGGTCGGCTGGAAATTCAAGATGTCCGCCAAGGATAAAAAAAAAATTGCTGCGACTACTTCCTGTAAAACTATAAGTGATATTGATATGGGACTTTTGTTAAAAGGATCAGGATGACATGATGTTGGTCATTGTCGAAAATCATTTTGGATTCATCGGTAAACATGGCTGACATGCGGACATCTTTATTTACATAGAGTTATATAGTAAAAACGTGTAGCGACTACTCCTCTGAAACTACTTGACGGATTTTCATGAAACTTCATAGGAAAATAGATTATAAGACAACAACAAGTTTGTAGCGACTACTTCTTGAAAACTATAAGTGATATTGATATGGGACTTTTTTCTAAAATGATCAGCATGACATGATGTTGGTCAATATCGAAAATCATTTTGATTCAACTTTAAACATGGCTATCAGCGGACATCTTTGTTTACATAGAGTTTTATAGTAAAAGCGTTTAGCGCCTACTCCTTTGAAACTACATGACGTATTTTCATGAAACTTCACAGGAATGTTGCTCTTGATATCTAGTTGATCATATTAAAATTGCAGATCTGTCGGAAATTCAAGATGGCCACGACAGCTAAAAATAGATTTTTAAAAACAAGTTTGTAGCGACTTCTTCTTGAAAACTGTAAATGATAATGATTTGGGACTTTCTCTAACATGATTAGCATGACATGATGTTGGTCCTTGTTGAAAATCATTTTGCTTCATCATTAAACATGGCTACCAGGGCCATCTTTGTTTACATAGTTATATAGTTAACACTTGTAATGACTACTCCTCTGAAACTACTCCACACATTTTCTTGAAACTTCACAGGAATGTTGCCCTAGATATCTAGTTGATCATAGCCGGAAATTCAAGATGGCCGCCACGGCTAAATATAGATTTTTAAAAAACGACTACTAATTGAAAACTACAAGTGATATTGATATGGGACTTTTTCTAAAGTGATCAACATGACATGATGTTGGTCTTTGTTGAAAATCATTTTGAGTCGGCGTTACATGGCTGCCAGCGGTCGTCTTTGTTTTTATATCTTAGTAAAAATGTTGTAGCGACTACTCCTCTGAAACTACTTTACAGATTGTCATGAAACTTCACAGGAAAAGCTGATCTGGCTATCAAAACCTATCAGTAGAGCTTCAAGGTCATTGAACTCTTGTTAGAATTGCATTTAAAGTAAAGATATTGCAAAATTTACATCCTAAGTTTGCTCACCTGCTTTAGCCATACGCGTATTCTATCAATACTGACGGAGTTATATTTGTATACACGCGTATTATACCCCTGCCAAACAAGGCATACATAGTGGATCTTAAATGAGTACTCATTCACTATTGAATTTATTAAACGAGTTGGCAAAATGATATAAAGCGATGCTCTTGCCGAACATTATATCATTTTTGCTAACGAGTTTAATAAATTCAATAATGATTTTTTTTGACAGCGCATACTAGGCTTATTTGCATACTTATATAACTAGTGGTATATCGAAAATATAGAATGGTGTTATTCCACTCCCACACCGTAAGTTATGTGATAAGGAATATGTCGCATCGGGTAAACGAAATCCGATTTTCACCAATTATATCAATAAGATCTAGACAAGTTTGCCAGTGAACAAACGAAAAAAAAATAATGATAAAAGAAAAACACCCCCAAAAAACCGCATCCCTCAAATCCCTCAATTGTTGGAAAAAGGTAAATTTCAATAACTTTAATAAACGGATTCCGATTATCACCAGTTTTAGTTTGAGGCTTTATATCAGTTACGGATTCCGAATATCACCTGTTTTAATTTGAGGCTTCATATCAGTTACGGATTCCGATTATCACCAGTTTTAGTTTCAGGCTTTATATCAGTTAAATCTTTACTATGTTTGACAATGAGCGTAAATGACACTTGCCTTACTGAGTTATTGCCCTTGATTATTGAAGAAATGCAAATTTAAGCGTGAGTATATAGTAAATTGGTTCTTATTTCCCTCAAATATGGTGTGAAGTTTTATAACCAAAATAATCTCCGACAAGTTCAACAATGACCAACATTGAGTGCCTTCCTCGGTTATTACCCTTGATTATGAAAAAATACTATTGTTTGATTGCTGCCATGATATATTTAATTATTGGGATCTGTTTTACCTCATTTTTGGTTTGAAGGCTAATATAAAAATTATTACAGTAGAGTTTGACAATGAGGACAACTGACGAGTGTTTTGATTTGGGTTGACTGTGTTCTGCGAATGTTGAGTTTTATACCTACTTTAAATAAGTTATGCCCTTGATTTTTTGAAAATATGCAAAATTGAGACTGAGTTAACAAGAACTGCGGGAGTATTAGTCATCGTTAGAGATAATTCTAATTTGTACTGGAGTTTGCGTGTTTTATTATATTTTACACTCGGTAACATTTTTAATTTGCAGGTAAATTAGCGCAACTGCTTCGTGACTTATCGCCCTTTAACATCGTTATTACCTCCCATTGCGAATATACACAGAAGCGAAAAAGAAACCCAACTCGGGAATTTCCGCTATGTATTGTATTTACTGCACACTTAATTCCACATAATATTCCAAAGAAATTCCAAGATGTTTGGTAAAAAAAAAAAGTTGCAGTTAGGAAAGGACACAACTGTGATGCTGTAGTCGTTTTACTTAAAGTACACTTTGTAACAAGAAATTCATAAAAAGTTCCTCTTTGAAAAATTGAACCATTTCAGTACTGTATATAACGTAAAGAGCTTGTAAAAATGTGCATCTTAGGTTTGCTCCTCACATGTTTGAGACAAACGCGTACTCTGTCAATAATGAAACTTTCAAGAAATACTATTATGTTTTAGTCTTTTTTTTCTGTAAGGAAAGGTCTTACGTAGCCTTGTACCATTCGCTTAACAGCAGCATATTGTACATACAATATATAGCGAAAATTCCCGACTTGCGTTGCTTTTTCGTTTCAGTATATTATTCAGATACTCAAAGCGCTTATTTATCTAGACTGAACCGATAACCAAACCGTGTAGGAATTCATTAGGGGGATGATTTAACAAACAATCGACGAATATCTGTTATGAATGAAAACAACTCACCTAGACAGTGTTTATATTTTATTTATGCCATATGGTTATATAATTATACTGAACAAAAAAAGCTTAGCACGACTATTAGAACATATGCACATTGATAATTGTTTAAAGATATTAGAAATGCTAAGTAAGGATGTGATTTTCAATTTTTTTTTTATTTTTTTTTGTTATTTTATTACTTTCTAAGCGATGTATCATAATAACCGCCCATAAATTAAAACATCTGGTTTCATTATGAGAACGTATTGCTTTGTACACATTTAATGTCTGTCATTGTTTAAAAATCGCTGAAATGGATTCACTGACAAACGATTGTTATTCCCAAACAAAAACATTCCCAATCGTAATTTTAAAATTAAAATTACTTCCCTTTTCATTGAAATGAGAAAGATTTTCGATAACCTATACAAGTATGTTCCCATCATATTTGCTTTATTGTTATCGTCGACTTTGTTTACAAATGACATGCATTGTATGTGCTTAATTTATTTTGCTCAGTATAGGTTAATGCCACATGACACTATAAACTGTATGTTAAAGATAGGCAATGCAAATAAAGAAATACAAATTCCCCGCTTATCGCCTTTAAACCACACAAGAGGGGAGATTCTGGAATGCATTTGGTTGAAACTTGGTAAATAAACACAGGTTCTATTAGTGTTAGTTATCTGAGGTTATCTTCTAGTATAATTCTAAATATCGACAACACATTGTTTGATAGTAGAAACGATGTGTCTGGTAACGAGGGCATTTATATAGAGGGCACGAGCAAGGTTAATGGCTGCCAAGAGCTCCTAGAGTATATATAAGAAAACACATATCATATTTACAACGAGTCGCAGTTGATTGCGTGGTCCGGTGGTAAAGCGTCGGTCCCCAGATCAAAAGGTCATGGGTTCGATCCTCGCCATGGCCATGTAAGTATCATTGAGTTATATCCAGGAAACCATCGAGAGTGATAAATATAAGTTGCAAAAACTTGTTTCGCAATCGATGTAAAATAAATATGTTTAAACTAACGTGTCTCAGTGACGATGTCGCATGAACAAGAAAAAGAACATGTATAGCATTGATTTATATCTTGGACTTGCTCGTTCCGTGATGGGGATGTTGGAAAATAAAGAAAAAAAGTCTTTGTAATAGAAAAAAACTGCTCTCTCATGCGTCTATTGGTGATAATGGCAGAAGCTACTTAGAATAATAGTCTATCTTTCCATTAATATTTTCGTTCACTCCAGAATTTGCTTAGACAGAAGAAGTGTTAGTATTTATTTCAATGAAAGGCATTACTAACAAGATTATTATCCTCAGGGCAATATATAAAATGTCACTGATTATTATTGATTAGCTGAAACTTACATTCCTTAAAACCTCCATGAATCTTTTTTAACATGTCATGTTGATAGTATTCATACTTTTTTCAGATAATACATTAACCTAATAGGATTTCCCACACCCCAACCCACATCCCACACCCCACACCCCCACCCCACTAAACAAATAAAACAAATAAATAGGATAAGTAGGTAGGGATAGGCTCACATCGAGAACATGAAAAGCACGTTTTTTGAAAATACTGCGGATGGTCTACTATACAACTTAAGCCTTTTTTTGTGGGTGGGGGTAGAGGGGCGTGGGATGGGGGCGAAGGAGACGGGCCTTAAAAAAGTCTGAAAACATAAAACTGGCCAATTTTATTTCTTTGGACCTAATTATATCATGAGGACATAATTGATAACATCTGCAAAAGTGACCGTGTTATATTAATTTAATGGCAGAATGAGATATACATGTCGATTCTGCAGAAAGGTGCGTAATCGGAGAGGAAGAGATTTTGAAAATATGAAAATAATTACTTATCATATCAGCTGGAAGGAGGAATGCTCCGGATTAAAATCTACAATATCATATCCGGATTTTAAATCAAAATCTTATTTTCAACTAGAGCTATCACTAAAGGTGATTAATACCTCCGATTGGAGACCTGTTTGAATATGTGTTTATCCTCAAACAAGGTACTCATATAAATTAACTAAAGAACAAATTTAATACAAAATATTTGAATGTGATTTATAATACTTCCACATTGGTGTCCAGTCAGAATAGGTATCATTTCCTTAACGTGGATGCGCGGGAATACTCTCAATTACAAATAATTAAAAAAATATGTGGAGTCTGACACATTAACTAAGAAAAAGGAAAAGAAAATATGCAACGATTATCTGATTAGCTGTTAAATAAAGCGACAAATAATTAAATTATGTAGTCTTAAGTAAAAAAATGGAGTATACCCTTATGAAGTCTTATAATTAGTGGAGTGTAACCGTATATGGTTTTCATTAAATATGTTCACATCATTCCAAAATGGAAAAGCAAATATGCAACCATGCAACCATTATCTGCTAAATAACTCGAAAGTGATTATTATATAGCCACCACAAAACCTTGTTTGGCGGGGATATAAATATGTGGAGTCTTACGTAAAAATTAGCGGAGTGTAACCTTATGAGGTCTTAAAATTCGTAGTGTGTAACATTAAGAGGTTTCATTATGTATTTTCTCGTCGTTGTAAAAATTAGTGGAGTGTAACCTTATGAAGTCTGTATAATTAGTGGAATGTAACCTTATGTGTTTTTTCCATAATGTATTTTCACATCAAACCAAAAAGGATGCAACCATGCAACCATTATCATTATCATTAACCAATAATGCAACGGGACGCGATAGGATGTGACGCGACATAAATTTGTGGATTGTAACCTTATGAGGTCTTAAAATTCATAGTGTGTAACTTTATAAGGTTTTCGTTATGTATTTTTTTTAAATCATAAATAAAGAAAAAGAAACTATATAACCATTATTTGTTAAATAATGCAACGGGACACGACAAGATGGGACGCGACACAACGTAAATTAGTGATGTGTAACCTTATGACGTCTTCAAATTCGTAGTGTGTAATTTTATGAGGTTTTCATTATGTATTTTCATGTCAAAAAATAAGAAAAAGAACTTATGCAACCAATATCTGTTAAATAACTTAGTGGAATCGAGTGTAAAAATTAGTGGAGTGTAACCATATGAAGTCTGCGTAATTAGTGGAATGTAACCTTATAGGGTTTTCGTAATGAATTTTCACGTCATACCAAAAATGAAAAGCAAATATGCAACCATGTAAGTATTATCTGTTAAAGAGGCTCTACCTATATCTTTGTGTCCACCAATTGATATAAACTTTACTTAATTATAAAGAGGACTATGAAAAATGTAAATGGCAATAATTTCACCCAATGTTATATGCGTTTTGCTGGGGAAAAACAGGATTGAAAAGATCGGATTTTTGAAATTGTATTCGTAATTGTTTTCGACAAGCCGATTGCGGAGATTTTCCGATCTTATTCGTTTACAATCGGAACTACCTCGTCTGATTAGCGAAGAGTTCCGATCGATTCGTTTGCTATCGGAACTGCGCCGAATAGTTTGTAATCGCATTGCGCTTGTCCGAGAAAATCGTAAAAACTCGTAGTTCTCCGGCAGGAATAAACGGCTGAGCAGCATTTTATTCAAGATATTGTTTTGATCATAATAATTTACAGAACTGGAATACGAACCATGTTTCTTTTTAGAATACTCATAAAATAGCTTTGTATACATATAAATGCAGTAATATTGAGTATTTAATATTTTACATTAAAAATCGCGTAGATATAGGTAGTGCCTCTTTAAAGGAAATGTAGGGGCACAGCCAAAAAAGCTCTGTTATTGAGATTTCTGAAAAACTTGAGAAAAGGTGAAATAATGATCAAATTCAGACGATAAACAAAAAAAGATATGATCATTTGAAGGTTGTTTTAAAATGGATATGGCTACCCCCATTTTGAGAACTATGACATCATAGTTCCAAATTACCATATATGGAATACTGATAAATATCATTTAAAGCAAAGACAATCAATGCAAATGAATGCAAAATCCTTTACTGGTCATATAAAGCATTATTGCCAGTACAAGTTTATACATTTTTTTCATGCATTTGCTTTCACTTTTGTCCTATAAATCAGTAAATATTCATATTTATGAATATTCCATATATATACATGGCCATTTAGAACGGTGATGTCCTAGCTCTCAAAATGGCGACTTCCATATCTGTTTTAACAGAACCTTCAAATGACCATATCGTCTTTGTTTATCATCCAATTTGGATAGTTCTTTCACCCTTATTAACGTTTTTCAGTACTCTCAATAATAAAGATAGTATGACTGTCGCTATATACATATTCCCTTTAAATAATAAAACGCGATACGACGGGACAGGTCGCGACGCGACGGGACGGGTTAGCCCCCACTTCGAAGGTGGGGCTTCGAAGCGGGGGCTTTATAGGAATCAAATTGTCCGTCGCGTCCCGTAGTGTGACTCCTATATAGCCCCCGCTTCGAAGGTGGGGCTTCGAAGCGGGGGCTATATAGGAATCACATTGTCCGTCGCGTCCCGTCGCGTCGCGACCCGTCCCGTCTTTGAAGCGGGGGAGCGGAGGTAATTTTTTTTTTTAATGATTTAACAGTTATATTTTCACAGATTATCGGTGATTTGAAGCTGGTCCTAATGTCATTTCCTTGACCTACATTACGTGGTCCGAGTATTAACTTTCATACCCCATCCAACCCCTTCTCCATAAAGCGAAAACGGGGTAGGCTGAGATATGAAATAAAACCTTATTTTCGGCTTAAAAACTTTTATAATTATAAACAGGTTATCGCATTTTGTCAGTAAAAAATGTTTTCAAACATGTTTTATTGTCGAAATATCTGTTATAAACTCCTGCTAATATATAGAGAATATCATGTTAGTGCCTGATCTCATCTAGTTTATCAGGTGTGGCTGAGAGAAAAAATGAAGCCCGAGGCTGTACCGAGGATTGTTTACGTGCCGAACCTGATTCAGGCACTGACATGCTATTCTATTTATCATGTTGATCGTTTTAAATAATTTAAGTTACCTTTTTCCCCATTTCTTACACAGACGTCATCAAATATACCCTGACGTCATCAAAAGAGGTACACCTAATGCCCCTGTCACACTATAGCGCGTTTCCACTGCGTTGGCACGGCGTTGTTTAATTTTTCATAACGCCGTGAGATCGCAAGAAAAATCTGATATTTTTCGTGAAGATGGAGATGTCACGGCGTCCTCACAGCGACCAAGGCGTTGCTACGGAGCTCCCATGGCGTTCTATCGCGTTCCTACGGAGTTCTTGTTGGCGATTGTCTGCGCTCTCACGGCGCTTCCACTGCGTGCACTGCGCTTTCACGGCGTTCACACTGCGCTGACGGCGTGTTGAAGACGTTCGTTTGCACTACCTATAATTCATTTATACTATTTTGTTCGTTTTTGTCATGCAAACGCCGATGGACGCGGTAGAAGCGCCTTGGGAGCGCAATGATCGCCGTGACAGCTCCGTACAGTCGTTGTAAGAGCGCAGTAAAATAAATTACACTCCGTATAAGCGCCGTAGACGCGCCGTATAAGCGCGGTAGAGACGCAGTGACATCTCAGAGAACGCCGTACAATCTCCGTGCAAGCGCCACCGACAACCACAGCGTTCGCACTGCGACCTCTGTGCGCGCCCGCGGAGCTCCTGTGGCGTTGTAGGAGACCTTACTGCGCTGCTATGGCGACCTTACGGCGACCCCACTGCGCTCTTATCAGAACGCCGAGCGACGGCGTTTGTTTTGTGCATGCTCAAAGTGCGCGCCGTCGCTTGGCGTTCAATGCGATCCCTATGCGTCTACTGGCGATGCCACTGCGTTGCTGCGGCGATGCTTGCGATCGTACTGCGCGCACCTCGGCGTTCTGCATTTTTCTTGGACGCCGTGGGATCGCCGTGAGAACGCGGCCCTAGTGTGACAGGGGTTTAACGGGATAGGAACGTAACTGCCGAGATAAGATTTAATCTCACGCACCCTGTTTCTCGCCAGAAATTGAATTATACAGATCGACATGATAAAAGCTTTTCCATCGCTAACATTCTTTATAGCATAACATAACCATCCTAACATGATTTTAAGAATGTGTCAAAATGGAACTCGGGGAATTGAAGACCTATTAGTTCTAAGTGTTACACTCAGTCATACGAGAGCCGATAGTGCTTTTTTTGTGTGTGCTTCTTAACATGGTTTTACGAAATGGCAAGTGACATTGATTTTATATAAAGGAAAATGTGAGGGTCCACGAGTTCACGTACTCAGTTCCTTCACAGTTCTATATTCACTATGTGAATAACATGAATTCCTTGGCCGCTCTATATTCACTATGGGAATAACAGTAATTATTCTATACCTAATTTATACGTCCAATCGTAGACGCTCATTCGAATCACGTGACCGTACAATATATTCCCGTATCGGGACGCACGCGCGTACAAAATAACCCGTATTCTTTTCGTATTGTACGATTCACAGGTCCCATGTTAAACCTATGATAAAGACCGAAGCGCGTGAAAAGGTTCCGAATGAAAGTCTGAATCGACAGGCGCTCTAGATAAAGCGTTACGATAAAGCTCCTGTTGTCACCGGATCATTATTGTCATTCATTTATACGATTGGACGTATAAATTAGGTATAGAATAAAAAGATCATTTAACAGTGTTCTGTACAATACGGAATATATTTGGACTCGTACACAGCTTGGAAAATCATATTGGACTCGCCTAGCGGCTCGTCCAATATGATTTTCCAAGCTGTGTACTCGTCCAAATATATATCCGTATTGTACAGAACACTGTTAAATAACCTATAATTCATTGCCCGCTCTAGATTCACAATGAGAATAACATGAATTCCTTGGTCGTTTAAGATTCATTTACGGGAATAACATGAATTCCTTGGCCTCTCTAGATTCATTTACGAGAAAAACAGGAATTCCTTGGCCGCTCTGTACTCACTATGGGAATAACAGGACTTCACTGGCCACTCTAGAATCACTACGCGAATAGCAGGAATTCCTCAACCGTTCTAGATTCACTACGCGAATAACAGGAATTCCTTGGCCGTTCTAGATTCACTATGGGTATTACAGGGATTTCTTGGCCGCTCTAGATTCACTATGGGAATAACAGGACTTCTTTTGCCGTTATAGAATCCCTACGGGAATAATATTATTGCCTTGGCCGTTCTAGCTTCACTACATGAATAACATGAATTTCTTGGCCGTTCTAGATTCACAACGGGTAAGACATGAATTCCTTGGCCGTTCTAGATTCATTTACGCGAATAACAGGAAGTCCCTGGCAGCTCTAAACTCACTATGGGAATAATAGGACTTATTTGGCCGCTCTAGAATCACTACGCGAATAACATGAATTCCTTGGAAGTTCTAGATTCACTACGGGAATAACAGGTATTTCTTGGTCTTTCTAGATTCATTTACGGCAATAACAATTACCCGTATTTCGAAATTATTTACATGCTGGGAGGTGATAAGCGTGTGGTCTTTTTAAACGAAGAGTGGATGCGAGAGAGTAAAAATAAAAAACACCCTAGCATCGAGTGAAAGATTTCTTATAATCAAATCCAGCAGTTCAGTTATTTATTGATTAAATTTTAAATCAGTTTGAATATGATTTTAACTGAACTGTTTCGCTTTGCTGAACATTCTCGTCAAATGAGGATGACTTTCTTCAAACTTAGTTGAGGTCATGACTCAACTATTGTTGTGTTCGAAGTTCGTGTTATTATTAGCTATTATTAATTTTCTTCCGACTGAGTAATCGTGATATTTCATATATAGAAATTTAATAAAACAACGTTGTCAGCATTGACACTATTCCTTACACATAATAAGAGCGCCGCCAGACGCGGCCCGTGTCCTAAGTTATTGTCTACCGACAAAAAATGATGGGGTTGTTGTTTGTTTAACAAATAGCAATATTTATATACGGTTTCAAGAGATTGTAAGCTAAATAGTTCATACATACCAGCCGGGAAAGTATTTTTCATGATCCGGTAACAGTGACCTTGATCTTTCACCTACAAATCATAAAATCAATAGGAGTTGTTGCATCGCGGATACTATTCGAATAAAGTTTAAAGAATATAGGTATAATAGTATATAAAGTACAGCGCGGAAGGCGTTTTCCATGATCAGGTCCATTACCAGGACAATGTGACCTTGATGACCCAAAGCGATAATATTACTCCTCTCACAAGGACAATGCACCTATAAAGTTTCATGAGTGAATGTTATCACGTGGAATGCATATGAAGTAGAGGTGATCTTGACCTTTGACTAAATCAATGAGTTCCTTCTCTCGCCAAGTGCCATGTACAATGCGTTTCACGATGATGTACGAAGTTGTCATGCGGAATCTCCGTATAAGGTCATGTTGAGATTGATCGTTGACCTTTTGACCACAAAAGCTATACACACCTTCCTCTCACCAACCGCATAGTGCCTCTGACGTTTCATGAGAGTTCATGAGTTAGCGGTCGGAATGAAAGGTCGTGGTGACCTTAATACTTGATATTCTGACCCCAAAACTAATAGGGTTTCTCCCTCACTAAGAGCAATGCACCTATTACGTTTCACGAGGATGGGTGTTAGCTTTCGGAGTTACCGTATTTTCATAAGAGGTGATGGTGACCTTGACATTTGACCTACTAACCTCAAAAGCAAGGACATATCTTATTTTATCAAGGACAATGTACTGGAATTTCATAAGAGTAAGTGGTACGCTTTCGAAGTTATCGCGCGGAATGTGGATTTCCATTTAAGTTCATAGCGACCGTAACATTTAACCTACTGACCCCAAAGCCAATAGGCTTCCTCCTCTCACTAAGGGCGATGTTCATATGAAGTTTCATGATGGTGGATCTTATGCTTTGAATGTATCGCGCGAAATGCGTAATTTTTTGCGGACGGACGACCCCATACCATAATACGGGCGTATAATAAGCCTACACCCATTATATGCTTTAATTTAACAGCGTGCACATAGGTCGTATTTTATCTTCTTTTTTTTTTAGGAACTGGAGACGATCTGAAAGAGTTACGAATTTCAATCCGAACAATATGAAAATAAGAATACAACCAATTTCAGTTGCATATGCAATATGCATGTGCACTAATATTGGCCCCATGATCACTCCGATTGAATCATTGTTAATGGAATAGTTTGTTTTGTAAAATTATAACTCGGCTAGTTTTGCTTCTTTTTTTTGTTTAGAAAATAAACTAGTATGCCATTATAAGGCTTTTATGAGTTAAAAACACGCCGGGTTTCGAGTTGTCTCCAAACATTTTCATAAACAATAATAAAGGCGATGGGTAATGGTACATGTAGTAACATGCGGTCTTTTTTTTCTCTATGAAGCTGAAGCACATTATAATGGTTGTATTTCGATTGACACTAATCACTCCTCTCGAGCTCAGCTAGTCAATGTATCTATGTTCAGTCTTACCGGAGATGGTACGGACTTTGTGTCGAGTATTAGTGAATACTATAACCGTATTAGTGAATACTGTTACCGTATTAGTGAATAGTATTACCGTATTAGTGAATAATATTACCGTTTAAGTAATTGATAGAGTCTGGTCTCAGCGAGTTGGCTTATTTAGAAACCGAGATGGGCGTAGCCCATCGAGGTGTTTAAATAACCAGCGATCTGAGACAGACTCTATCTTTTTTGTAGCATGGTGTACTTAGTAACACTATGACGTCAGAGTGACGTCCGTACTTTAAATTCATCTATCTGGTAGTTGTAGTACGGTATAGCCACGCCCCTTTAGTTACCCTAAATTGCAATCAAAATCAAAATCAAAGGAAATGCTACAAGTTACGTTACATTAAATCACCCGATGTCCCCAGGTAGTTGAATTAAATCATCCGATGTCCCCAAGCAGTTGCATTAAATCACCCGATGTCCCCCAGGCGTTAATTAAAAACGGCAAATTTTTGACTATGTGTTTACATACGCAATACCTGTGCTATAAATCAACCAACTGACCATGCATATACGTCCACTAATCCTATCTTTAATTCTACAATATCTACAATATGAGAAAGGCTGTCGAAACATATATGACATCATGATTAGAAATAATGTATATCCCAAAGCATTAAGTAAATGGAAAAATGAAGTAGTTAGTGTTCCAAACTTTGAATTTGAAAGATTATATGCCTTACCTTATAAAATAACAAAAGATCCTAAGTTACTTTGGTTCCAATTTAGAATCAACCATAGGATACTTGGAACAAATTACCTTTTATCTAAATTAATATTATTAATAACGATATGTGCAGCTTTTGCAATAATGCACCTGAAACTATCCAACATCTGTTTTGGAACTTTAGAACAGTAAAAGAATTCTGGTCAAAACTTCAAACTTATATTACAGAAAAATGCAATACAACATTCGTAACTTTAACAGAAACAGATATTTTATTTGGAAATTGTAAATTTGATACAGTTTTGAGTAAAGTCATCATGCAAGCAAAGCTTTACATTTATCAAAACAAGATGCAACGTCAAATTCCACAGCTTAACCTTTTTAAAACGTATATAATATCTTTGTAGAAAGTTGAGAAACTAATCGCATATAAAAACTTAAAAAATAATAACTTTGAAACCATGTGGAGTCAATACCTTGCTATCTGTGGAACTGGAGTACAGAGATATTTTACTTAGTTGATTTTTCCAGTATCAGACTGTAGCAAATACACTTAATGTTTTTATTCTGGGACATGCAAAGCTTATCTTACTATCAGAAATAACATACCCTTGCTTATATCTTGGTCTTTCCTAATCAACCTTCTTGTTTGTTTTAGAAAAAATAATAATTTTGGAAGTTGCAATTGTTTATATTAATTCTTTAAAACATTCCTGAAACATTGTTCTTTGATAATGAATTTATATACAGATTTATTACACAGGATGGGTTATTGTTTTTTTCTCTTTCCAGAAACAAAATATGGAAAAAACTCAGTGAGCCTCAGAGTAGAGGCAATGCATAGATTTCATAAAATAAAAAAATGATTATTTTTGATACTATAACATTAAAATTATCTGTGTAAAATAAGTCTGTATGTATTGACAGTGTGGGTTGTACATTGGGTTTTGAAAAAAATATTCTTTACATTTATTATTGTCTTTTTCTCCAGAGTGTATAGAGAGACTCGCTGCAATCTTATAGCATCCCCATATTCCCTATATAGCAATCATACTATATTTTCCACCAAAATTGTTTTGGAAATACCTCTGGATTTCAGTGGGGCTTTTTTTTTACACTCTGTTAAAATTGTACTTCTATAATGGTAAAGTATAAGAAAACCTCCCCATTTATTCTGTCTCTGATTACAATATATGCATTTATTCACTTGATTATATTTCCTATTACTTTATTTACAAACTAATAGATGCATATTACACCCACCCCGACCCTCAAAAACCTATTACGGGGTGAATAAATGGATCACCAATAATCTGGTGATTGAAAAAAAAAAGAAATAAAAAAAAAGAAAAAAGAAAGAAAACAGTTTGTACGTATATATTTGGCATATTTTGCAAAAGATGTTGATTGGATTGCGGTGGGTGTTCCCCCCTACCCCCCCCCCCCCCCACTAATCCCCTCCCCCCCACACCCCACACGCACTGAATACTGTCTAATTTAGAGCTGAGTACTGAATACTCCTTCATTTTAGGCCTGCGTACTGAATACTATTTAATTAACATGAATTTCTTCATAAAAGATAACCAATTTGCTATTTATTCGTCTATTTTTATGAAGATGTGTGATATAAAAGGACATTTTTAAAGTTGTATCTCACCGTTTTGCTGTTTTGGGGTCAATCATGACGATTTTTGTGGATTTCAACAGGTTTTTTTACATAGAAAACATAGTTTAAAGTTATGTACCTATTTTTTATGCGTACTGAATACTAAATAATGTAATCTGCGGTTACTGGTATACCCGGGCCGTGGGTAATGAATACTCTCTAAATTTGCCCTGAATACTGCGTACCAAAAAGGGTGGGGGTGGGGTGGGGAGAGGGGGTGGAAACACCCCCATTGCGTATATCTGATAATACATTTTTATCACATAACGTCCCTTGTTAGCAGTGTCGAACACCCATTTAATATTCTATTGTATGACACACGTGTAATACAACCTGGAACGATTTTGATTGGTTGAGTTAAACCTGTAACACTACGCAAGTTTATTAACTGAAACTATTTTATGTATTACAAATTCACCCAGATCTGAGTCATAAACTTATTATTTGTGACAGCTTTTACAAATAATGCACGTTATACAAAACATTGTTGTTGGTTTGTTAAAATGTTGGCGCAAACTGCTATTTTGTAAAGAGGTAAAACACAAACTCTTTTATACGCAACGTTATGTGTGAGACGCGACGTTATGACGTCACATATTTTATGACGTTTTGGCGCTAAAGTGTGTCTGACGTCGTGGCGGTTCTATGTCCATCTGAATTAATTTTTACTAATTTGATTGCAATTTTATGTGATAAAAAGGATCTTAAACTCGTTCCCATTCCATATAAGATTTATGAAACTCGCTATGAATTATTTTTAATTTTAACTCGCCAAAAGGCTCCTAAAAATTAAAATAATTCATAACTCGTTTCATAAATCTTATATGAAATAGGAACTCGTTTAAGATCCCCCTATATATACACTGTCCCGTTCTATTGGAATTATACTATAGTAAGAGTGGAGTTTTATTGTCAACCCTTTTATGTTGGTGATGTCATTTCTTGCCTTTTTTATTTATGTTGTTTGTTTCTATGCGCGTTTTTGGTTGACTGTAGTCCTAAGTGCACCCAGGAACCAGGTTTAAACCCAAGAGCCTAACATAACATTGTATCGCGTTGCTGATTTGTATACTTTATACCACCCCCACCCACATCCAGCCACCACTCAGTCCACCCCATCCCCCAATCCCTCCACACGATACACACGCGCACATTGTGAAGACTACACAACACGTGGTCGATCCTCTTTCCGCGTATTGAGAACCTTTCCTTTTACACACACTCACAACTATATTTAGAATGGCGAACACGGATAATATGTTTCTCTGGTGGGGCTCTGGATCCATCCCCTGTTTGAAGCCAATTCTAGTGCTGGCAGAAAAGGGGCTCTGGGAAGGGTGCCCGAACAAACGTGTCTATTTCGAGAAGAATGAACATAAAACGGACGAAATTTTTAAACTAAATCCACGTGGCCAGGTAAGAGTTTATACTTAAATTGTTTTCTGTTTACAGGTGCGGAACCAGAATTGTATATGTACCCTGTACGTGTCTTGTTGAGCAGGCGTTCGCCAGTATTCTTGACCAAAGCGTATGCCTGGGTCCGCTCCTTTCTGAATCGATTTAGCTTCTGTAATCTATGTTGTTTCAGTTGTTTATACCGAAATCGGCACGTTATGTTGTTTTGTTTCATGGTCGAGTATTAGGGGGCTAAAACATACCATATATAGCCCCCTCGGCACAATACACATATACATTTGAATAAATAGCATATTTTTTAATTGGTACGTGTCCTCGATAAACAATCGCAACCTATCTGTACTATACATACATGTGTGTGTATGATGTGCAAGTCTGATATCAAATCACTGTTCACATCACTCTAAACGATTTTAAAGGGACACAGCATATCTGACTTTTAAAAAAATGCAATTCGTTTTTTTTCACACTATATTTGCAATATTTGCAATTAGTTATTTATGATAATTTTAAATCAATAGCTATAGTCAAAATAAATTGGTCTTCATATAACTAGTTTCTGCGTATACGGCTTGCCTATATATATAATATATCTATAATTTAGTAATATTTATAGTAAAAAATGTCAAGTTTCTACTTCCCATTTATAAGAGGTTCCTGCCTATTTACTATGTTCATGTGGATATACTGCGGTGCAGTGTAGTTCATATAATGAATCCAGTCTTCAGCATTTACCTTGAAGATTTCATTTGTAACCTGTTGACATGTACGTATTTATCCAAGGTTAAATTTTTATGTAAATAGTATGATCATCTGATAAAAAAATATTTGCATGGCTAGATAGAGGCTATTGAGTTGATTAGGCTGAAATTAGATATGGTTAGGCATTATGATATAGTTAGGCATTATGATATGGTTTAGGCATTATGTTTTTGACCTCAGAAAAATCCCCAGCCTTGCTGTACTATCCCAAAACTGCATTAGCCGAGTTTGCATGTTGTTGTGGGGTTTATTTCAGTTTAAGCTACTCTGACGTTTCAGCATACGGCTTTAATACTAGATTGAGTGACAACTTCATTTGATATTAATCACGAATGCGTGAGCATGGCAAAAACATAGGGATCACTTTAAAGTAGCTATCCCGCCAAAAACAGGGGTACACGGTTTCTAAACCTACTGACGATGAGGTATAACACACATTTTGAGAATCTAAACTTTATATTCACAATATAAAAAGCTTTAACCAGCCCGGCCAAATCCCACAACTCTAGCATCGACTTAAGACTTACCAACTCAAAATTCATTTTACGAATATTAAATTTTATCACGTGTATTTTTAGAACCCATGAATAAACCTATACTTTTAATTGGCACATATGCATTATTATATAACCTGAACACCTGGATAGAGTGTTGATAAAAGGTTTTGTAGTGTAATTTTGCCTTTATTTGGCGGGTTAGTTATGCCGTGGTGCGGCGTCCGTCGTCCGTCGTCCGTTTGTCTGTCCGTAAACTTTTATTTGTAGCGACAACTCCTCTGAAACTACCGGATGGATATTCATGAAACTTTACAGAAATGTTGCCCATAAAGTCTAGTTGATCCTAGCAAAAATTCATGTTGATGTGAAATCCAAGATGGCCGCCAAAGCTAAAAATAGAGTTTTAAAATACAAGATTGTAGCGACTACTTCTTGAAAACTATAAGTGATATTGATATGGTACTTTTTCTAAAATGATCAGCATGACATGATGTTGATCCTTGTCAAAAATCGTTTTGATTCAACGTTAAACATGGCTGCCAGCGGCCATCTTTGTTTACATAGAGTTATATAGTAAAAACTTGTTACGACTACTTCTCTGGAACTACTTGACGGATTGTCATGAAACTTTACAGGAATGTTGCTCTTGATGTCTTATTGATCCTAGCAAAATTTCAGATCTGCCAGAAATTCAAGATGGCCGTCACAGCTAAAAATAGATTTTTAAAAAATAAGTTTGTAGCGACTACTTCTTGAAAACTATAAGTGATATTGATATGGGACTTTTTCTAAAATGATCAGCATGACATGATGTTGAGCCTTGTGGAAAATTATTTTGATTCGACGTTAAACATGGCTGCCAGTGGCCATCTTTGGTTACATAGAGTTATATAGTAAAAACTTGTAGCGACTACTCCTCTGAAACTACTTGACGGAAGTTCATGAAACTTCACAGGAATGTTGCTCTTGATGTCTAGTTGATCCTAGAAAAATGTCAGGTCGGCCGGAAAGTCAAGATGGCCGCCACAGCTAAAAATAGATTTAAAATAAATAAGTTTGTAGCGACTACTTCTTCAAAACTATAAGAGATATTGATATGGGACTTTTCCTAAAATGATCAGCATGACATGATGTTGATCCTTGTCGAAAATCGTTTTGATTTGACGTTAAACATGGCTACCAGCGGCCATCTTTGTTTACATAGAGTTATATAATGAAAACTTGTAGCGACTACTCCTCTGGAACTACTTGACGGATTGTCATGAAACTTTACAGGAATGTTGCTCTTGATGTCTTATTGATCCTAGCAAAATTTCAGATCTGCCAGAAATTCAAGATGGCCGTCACAGCTAAAAATAGATTTTTAAAAAATAAGTTTGTAGCGACTACTTCTTGAAAACTATAAGTGATATTGATATGGGACTTTTTCTAAAATGATCAGCATGACATGATGTTGAGCCTTGTGGAAAATTATTTTGATTCGACGTTAAACATGGCTGCCAGTGGCCATCTTTGGTTACATAGAGTTATATAGTAAAAACTTGTAGCGACTACTCCTCTGAAACTACTTGACGGAAGTTCATGAAACTTCACAGGAATGTTGCTCTTGATGTCTAGTTGATCCTAGAAAAATGTCAGGTCGGCCGGAAAGTCAAGATGGCCGCCACAGCTAAAAAT
The DNA here is from genome assembly GCA_037043455.1 of Cyrtodaria siliqua. Taxonomy (NCBI): domain Eukaryota; kingdom Metazoa; phylum Mollusca; class Bivalvia; order Adapedonta; family Hiatellidae; genus Cyrtodaria; species Cyrtodaria siliqua. The sequence goes on from JAWPHD010006877.1 coordinate 94,169, forward strand.
AGATTTAAAATAAATAAGTTTGTAGCGACTACTTCTTCAAAACTATAAGAGATATTGATATGGGACTTTTTCTAAAATGATCAGTATGACATGATGTTGGTCCTTGTCGAAAATCGTTTTGATTTGACGTTAAACATGGCTACCAGCGGCCATCTTTGTTTACATAGAGTTATATAATGAAAACTTGAAGCGACTACTCCTCTGAAACTACTTGACGGATTTTCATGAAACTTCACAGGAATGTTGCTCTTAATGTCTAATTGATCCTAGCAAAATTTCAGGTCGGCCGGAAATTCAAGATGGCCGTCACGGTTAAAAATAGATTTTCAAAAAACAAGTCTGTAGCGACTACTTCCTGAAATCAAAATCAATCAGTAGAGCTTCAAGGTCATTGACCTCTTGTTTAACAGTTATTCTCTTCGACTGTGATGCCTCCTTCGGTTGTCACACTTTAACCGTCAACATTACCTGTAACATTACGCTTCATTAGTTGAAAGTGAAACAAACCTACTTGGTTACAACACAACGACTTTAAAGTGGCGTGATATAGTTAATCGCATGTAATGTGTGTTACTATTAATAGAAGGTCATGGTTAAAGAGATACACGGCAATCTTGTTTTTTAAGAAACTCGCGTCGTCCTGTTAATTTTTAGCTCGACTATTCGAAGAATAAGAGATCTTATGTACTCGCTCCGGCGTCGGCGTCCCACATCAAGGTTTGCGTGTAAGCTGTGTTTACATACATTTCTTATCCTAGCACAACCAAATTTGGCCATGGGCTTCCTTATAGCATTATCTTAAGGGCTGCATAAATAATTTTGGTTCCTGTAACCCATGGGCTCCCATGGAACCCAAATTATGATAGCCCTTAAAATGTGTCCCACTTCACATCAAATTGTGCATGTAAGTTGTGTTTACAAGTCTATAATGATCTCTTACATTTCTTATCCTAGCAGATTTGGGAATTTGTTTCCTTATAGTATGTAGTAAAGGGTTGCGTCAGTAATTTTGTCTTGTACAAATTCTTGGCTCCCATGGAACTCAAATGTGATGGCCCATAACATGCCAATAAAGGCAGATCAAGGTTTGCGTATAAGCTGTTGTATATATCTATAATTTTGGTTTGGGATTTGCAAAAGCATTTTGCATCTTATTCATACTCCCCCTCCCACCCCACTCCACCCGGACTCGATTTTTTTATCATTTTTTTTATTTTATATATTTCTGTGTTTTGGTCAATTCTTGCACATGTAGTTATGTTGCCCCTCACCCAGCCCCCCTCCCCATCCCCCCCCAACCCCCACAAGCTCGAAACCAGTTTTTATGTGTGTTTTTACATGTTTTTGTGTTGTTTCAATTCAATTCTTACACATATATCTTATTCCCTCACCTAAAAAAAAACAGAAGCCGATTTATTTTTTCCATATCCCCCAACCAGCCCCCACCCATCATCATCACCACCCGAAAGTTTTGTTTTTTTTTGTTTTTTTTACATATCTTTATATAAATTTATCAGTTTGTTTCGCCCACCCCTCAACCATACCGCCCCAACCCCACCCCCTTTCTTTTTCTTTCTATGTCTGTGTTTTTTATTTTATCGAATCTACACCTATATCAGAATGATACGACCTGCCCCACCCTACACCCCATCCTCTAACCATCCCCCACCCCCATCATCACCACCACGCGAACGAATTTATTTTTTCTTTACATATCTCTGTGTTGTTTTGTTTTATCAATTTATCAATGTTTTGGCCCCACCACTCCATCGTCACCACCACCCGAATGTTTTATTTATTTTGTTGTCTTTTTACATATGTCTGTGTTGTTTTGTTTTATCAAATATACACCTATATCAATGATGCGCCCCTGCCCTGCCCCCATTGCTCTATGGGCTCCCCTCACATGGAGGACAGTGGGAGGGGAATTGTTTTCATTTTATCTTACATTATTTGGATATGCTATCTTTACTATCCCGGCTATGGAGGCATTTATTTAAATTTATTGAGCGGAAACCGCAAAAGTCTTCAGTTTCAAAAATCCAAGGGCCATAACTCCGGCATTAATGGTACGATGTTATCGAACTTGGCCCAACTATTATGTCCATAAATTCATCAAATAACTGTTTATAAAATAAATAATAGTTATTGGTCGGACGTGAAAGTCGATTTTGAAGAAAGAAAAAAAGGGCATTATAGGTGCGATCAGGGTTCTATATGTCATTTTCCTCCCAGGTGCGATCTGGATGGATATTAAACTTGACCGAGATATTATTGTGCCCATAAACTTTGACCCCAAGTTTTATTAAGATTGGATTAAAAATGTTAAAGTAATTGATCAGAAACCGTAAAATGCTTCAATTTTGAAAAATCCAAGGGCCATAACTCCGACACTATAAGTGCGATCTGGCTGGTATTATGGACATAAACATTGTCCTAACGTTTCATCAAGATCGGATTATAAATATTAAAGTTATTGGTCGAAAAACGAAAGTGTCGACGGAACGAAGCGTTATAAACACACATTGAATACTGCATCCCATATCTAAGCGTGCCTTTTATCGATTCATTTATAATGTTGACTATTTGTATGTGATACTCATTAATTTTCTGTCAAATGTTAAAGTATATATAATGGATGAATGGACATTTAAAGGAGAACACGTTTTTTCGGTGGTTAACTGAATATAATCACCTGAATGTGAATTCTTTATCTCATGCAGATGCCAACGTTCAGGGATGGAGATATTGTCATCAACGAATCGGTCGCTATCTGTTTGTACCTTGAAGAGAATTACAGTAATGATAGTAACCGACTACTTCCCACGGACCCTGCGGAACGGGCACAGGTTTACCAGCGCATGTTTGAAGCTGACAACATCAAGGCCAAGATTCTGGAACCCATTTACATCTATAAGTGGAAACGAAAGGAGGATGAATGGGACCAGGCATTGTTGAAGTCAAAAATACCGGCTGCTGAAGAAGAGCTGAAGAGATGGGATGAATATGTAACCGGTAAGGAATACTTAGTCGGTGGGAAATTCACCATGGCAGATCTTATCCTCCACCCGTTCCTGGCGATGCTTAAACGACAGAGCTGTAAGTTTGACAAATATCCCGCTCTGGAGAAGTACCACAAGGGTATATCGGAGAGGCCAAGTGTCAAGGCCACGATACCCCCTCACTGGAGAGATACGCCAACTCAGACGTTATTGGCAGAAGTTGGAGCCTAAGTCGGACGTTTATAGGATTTGATAATATCTGTAATCTCGAATGACACGCATGTTTATAATTTCCTTCATAAAATATGTATACGAACTTAGTAATACAGCTATGCCAAATATCCATTTGTTTTTGTCGCACACTAAACATTCATTAATGTACGTTTACCTTGGATATCATTATAACATGTATGAAAGAACAATGCGTTTTCGGCTAGAATGTGGACATCAGACCATCTTCTAAACACCATATCACACGTATTACGAGATTGTGTACTACTGCACACACGGGACACTAATTGACACATCTTCTTAACACCATATCACACGTATTACGAGATTCTGTACTTCTGAACACATGGGACACTAATTGACACATCTTCTTAACAACATATCACACGTATTACGAGATTGTGTACTTCTGCACACACGGGACACTAATTGACACATCTTCTTAACAGTATATCACACGTATTACGATATTGTGTACTACTGCACACACTGGATACTAACTGACACATCTTCTCAACAGCATATCACGCGTTTTACGATATTGTGTACTACTGCACACACTGGATACTAACTGACACATCTTCTCAACAGCATATCACGCGTATTACGAGATTGTGAACTTCTGCACACACTGGACACCAATTGACACATATTCTTATCAGCATAGCACACGTATTACGAGATTGTGTACTACTGCACACACTGGGCGGTAACTGACACATCTTCTTAACAGCATATCACACGTATTACGAGATTGTGCACTACTGCACACACTGGGCAATAATTGACACATCTTCTTATCAGCATATCTCACGTATTACGAGACTGTGCACTACTGCACACACTGGGCGGTAACTGACACATCTTAACAGCATATCACACGTATTACGAGATTGTGCACTTCTGCACACAATGGACAGTAATTGACACATCTTCTTAACAGCATATCACACGTATTACGAGATTGTGTACTACTGCACACACTGGACACCAGTTGACACATATTCTTATCAGCATAGCACACGTATTACGGGATTGTGCACTACTGCACACACTGGGCAGTAATTGACACATCCAACTACTCAACAGCATATCACGCGTATTACGAGATTGTGAACTTCTGCACACACTGGACACCAATTGACACATATTCTTATCAGCATAGCACACGTATTACGAGATTGTTTACTACTGCACACACTGGGCGGTAACTGACACATCTTCTTAACAGCATATCACACGTATTACGAGATTGTGTACTTCTGCACACACTGGACACCAACTGACACATTATTATCAGCATAGCACACGTTTTACGAGATTGTGCACTACTGCACACACAGGACAGTAATTGACACATCTTCGTAACAGCATATCACACATTAATATTACGAGATTATGAACTTCTGCACACACTGGACACCAATTGACACATATTCTTATCAGCATATCACACGTATTACGAGATTGTGTACTAATGCACACACTGGACAGTAATTGACACATATTCTTAACACCATATCACACGTATTACGAGATTGTGTACTACTGCACACACTGGGCAGTAATTGACAGGCAAGTCCGATAGAATATAATCAGAACCATTATTTCAGCTTTAAATCATATATATATACATGTTGACTTGTGCTGCTTTAGAACTGTCATTAGTATTGTGTATGACATGTGTAATACAATATCAACCGATACAAATGTGTAATATGTCATTTCCGTGATCACATATTTCTGTGACTGCCGTAGAAATTCCAGGCACTGGAGATACAGCTTTATACGTTTGCCGTCACTAAAATTTCTTTAAAGAAACCAACCCGCCAAATAACGACAAAATTATACTATAAAACCGTTTATCAAAACTCTAACCAGGTGTTCAAGTCATATAATAATGCATGTGTGCCGATTAAAAGTATAGGATTGTTCAGATGGTTCTTAAAATAAACAAATACCCGCCCGCGATTGAATATGGTAACTCTTAATTCAGCGCTCCAGTTTTGAGTTTTGTTCTGGCTGGTTAAAGGTGGTTTTTAGCTGTACTGGCCAAGGGCCAGCAGAGCTTATGGGATGGTGTGTTGTCCGTCTTCCGTCGTCCGTCGTCCGTCCGTTAACTTTTGCTTGTGTACACTCTAGAGGCCACATTTCTGATGCAATCATCATGAAACTTTGTCAGAATGTTTGTCTCAATGAAATCTCGGTCAAGTTCAAAAATGGGTCATGTGGGGTCAAAAACTAGGTCACTAGGTCAAATATTGGAAAAACCTTGTGTACACTCTAGAGGCCATATTTTTGACCCGAGCTTGATGCAACTTTGTCAGAATGTTTGTCTTAATTATATCTTGGTCAAGTTTGAAAATGGGTCACATGGGGTTAAAAACTAGGTCACTAGGTCAAATACTTGAAAAACCTTGTGTACACTCTAGAAGCCGTATTTCTGACCCAATCTTGATGAAACTTTGTCAAAATGTTTGTCTTAATTATATCTTGGTCAAGTTCAAAAATGGGTCACATGGTGTTAAAAACTAGGTCACTAGGTCAAACTTTGGAAAAACCGTGTGTACACTCTAGAGGCCATATTTTTGACCTGATCTTGATGAAACTTTGTCTGAATGTTTGTCTTAGTGAAATCTCGGTCAAGTTCAAAAATGGGTCATGTGGGGTCAAAAACTAGGTCACTAGGTCAAATACTTGAAAAAACTTGTGTACACTCTAGAGGTCATATTTGTTACCCAATCTTGATGAAACTTTGTCAAATTGTTTATCTTAATTATATCTTGATCAAGTTCGAAAATAGGTCACATGAAGTTAAAAACTTGGGTCACTAGGTCAAATATTGGAAAAACCTTGTGTACACTCTAGAGGCCATATTTTTGACCCGAGCTTGATGCAACTTTGTCAGAATGTTTATCTTAATTGTTTGTCTCAATGAAATCTCGGTCAAGTTCGAAAATGGGTCATGTGGGGTCAAAAACTAGGTCGCTAGGTCAAATATTGGAAAAACCTTGTGTACACTCTAGAGGCCATATTTTTGACCCGAGCTTGATGCAACTTTGTCAGAATGTTTGTCTTAATTATATCTTGGTCAAGTTTGAAAATGGGTCACATTGGGTTAAAAACTAGGTCACTAGGTCAAATACTTGAAAAACCTTGTGTACACTCTAGAAGCCGTATTTCTGACCCAATCTTGATGAAACTTTGTCAAATTGTTTATCTTAATTATATCTTGATCAAGTTCGAAAATAGGTCACATGAAGTTATAAACTTGGGTCACTAGGTCAAATATTGGAAAAACCTTGTGTACACTCTAGAGGCCATATTTTTGACCCGAGCTTGATGCAACTTTGTCAGAATGTTTATCTTAATTGTTTGTCTCAATGAAATCTCGGTCAAGTTCGAAAATGGGTCATGTGGGGTCAAAAACTAGGTCACTAGGTCAAATATTGGAAAAACCTTGTGTACACTCTAGAGGCCATATTTTTGACCCGAGCTTGATGCAACTTTGTCAGAATGTTTGTCTTAATTATATCTTGGTCAAGTTTGAAAATGGGTCACATGGGGTTAAAAACTAGGTCACTAGGTCAAATACTTGAAAAACCTTGTGTACACTCTAGAAGCCGTATTTCTGACCCAATCTTGATGAAACTTTGTCAAAATGTTTGTCTTAATTATATCTTGGTCAAGTTCAAAAATGGGTCACATGGTGTTAAAAACTAGGTCACTAGGTCAAACTTTGGGAAAACCGTGTGTACACTCTAGAGGCCATATTTTTGACCTGATCTTGATGAAACTTTGTCTGAATGTTTGTCTTAATGAAATCTCGGTCAAGTTAAAAAATGGGTCATGTGGGGTCAAAAACTAGGTCACTAGGTCAAATACTTGAAAAAACTTGTGTACACTCTAGAGGTCATATTTGTTACCCAATCTTGATGAAACTTTGTCAAATTGTATATCTTAATTATATCTTGATCAAGTTCGAAAATAGGTCACATGAAGTTAAAAACTTGGGTCACTAGGTCAAATATTGGAAAAACCTTGTGTACACTCTAGAGGCCATATTTTTGACCCGAGCTTGATGCAACTTTGTCAGAATGTTTATCTTAATTGTTTGTCTCAATGAAATCTCGGTCTAGTTCGAAAATGGGTCATGTGGGGTCGAAAACTAGGTCACTAGGTCAAATATTGGAAAAACCTTGTGTACACTCTAGAGGCCATATTTTTGACCCGAGCTTGATGCAACTTTGTCAGAATGTTTGTCTTAATTATATCTTGGTCAAGTTTGAAAATGGGTCACATGGGGTTAAAAACTAGGTCACTAGGTCAAATACTTGAAAAACCTTGTGTACACTCTAGAAGCCGTATTTCTGACCCAATCTTGATGAAACTTTGTCAAAATGTTTGTCTTAATTATATCTTGGTCAAGTTCAAAAATGGGTCACATGGTGTTAAAAACTAGGTCACTAGGTCAAACTTTGGAAAAACCGTGTGTACACTCTAGAGGCCAAATTTTTGACCCGATCTTGATGAAACTTTGTCAGAATGTTTGTCTCAATGAAATCTCGGTCAAGTTCAAAAATGGGTCATGTGGGGTCAAAAACTAGGTCACTAGGTCAAATACTTGAAAAAACTTGTGTACACTCTAGAGGTCATATTTGTTACCCAATCTTGATGAAATTTTGTCAAATTGTTTATCTTAATTATATCTTGATCAAGTTCGTAAATGGGTCACATGAAGTTAAAAACTAGGTCACTAGGTCAAATATTGGAAAAACATTGTGTACACTCTAGAGGCCATATTTTTGACCCGAGCTTGATGCAACTTTGTCAGAATGTTTGTCTTAATTATATCTTGGTCAAGTTTGAAAATGGGTCACATGGGGTTAAAAACTAGGTCACTAGGTCAAATATTGGAAAAACCTTGTGTACACTCTTTGTCAAAATGTTTGTCTTAATTATATCTTGGTCAAGTTCAAAAATGGGTCACATGTTGTTAAAAACTAGGTCACTATGTCAAACTTTGGAAAAACCGTGTGTACACTCTAGAGGCCATATTTTTGACCCGATCTTGATGCAATTTTGTCAGAATATTTGTCTCAATTATAGCTTGCTAAAGTTCGAAAATGGGTCACACAGGGTCAAAAACTAGGTCACTAGTACACTGTAGAGGCCATATTTCTGACCCGATCTTGATGAAACTTTGTCGAAATGTTGTCTTAATTATATTTTGGTCAAGTTCGAAAATGGGTCCCATCGGGTCAAAAACTAGGTCACTAGGTCAAATACTTGAAAAACCTTGTGTACACTCTAGACACCATGTCGTACGACTCGATTCATCAATGGTATAACAGCCAGTAGAGCGTTCACAGGCCCTCTTGGGCCTCTTGTTTTTATTGTGTCGGATTCTCAAAATATGTAATTTATATATATACCTCGTCGTCAGTAGGTTTAGAAACAATGTTCAAACGTTGTAGAATGTTGCTGTTGTTGGCGGGATGCTTTAAACTAATCAGGCAGCGGCTAGACGAATCGACGCATCTGCTTCTGGGGATCAGTTCACTACTTGTCGTAAAAAAAAGACATTATTGGAAGCTGATTATCAAATTTCTAAAATACTACGAGGTTGCAATTTCACAGTGTTTATTACAATACTGAATTCTACTGGACGAATACCCACTAGACAAAATTTATGTTTGGATGAACGACGAGTTAAAATGTAGATCATGTGTAAGCTGTGTGAAGTTTGCTGTGAGATCGTCTTGTGTACTGGGTATGATTCTAAAAATGAATTCAGTATTGTAATGAACTTTGTATTGTACCCCGCCTGTTCGAAGGAAAACAGAGGGACTTAAACATGGTCTTCGTCTTCCCGTCCCGTCTTTCTGACCCTTTCACTTTCTTATGGCCGCAACTAGTCGTTAAGTTTTAAAATATTAAATTAATATTTGGTCGAATTGTTTACCAAACATTACACTGCGATTCGACACATTCTACATCAGTTATGACTCCTTTAAGACTTCGACATGGTATTGTTTAATAAGAAATGTATGGCCACTTTTGAACGGATTAAAAAAATGTAGATATAACTGCAGTATACTGAACAAAAGAATAAACGTCCGACTTGTTTGCTGGGATTTCCATAGGCCTATAGTTTGAGGGTGTATAAAAGCTTAGACGGTGTTTGAATAAAAGTATGTTTGATGTTTGTAAACACACTTAAGTGAGTACTAAATATCCCATTTAACAGTTTCAAATTTTCCAAGCAATAATCTTTCATGGATGATGTCGAAATGTTAAAGGGAGGTAATTTGATGATTGTTGATAATCAAAAGCTGCCATCTACACAATCTCTGGTATGTTGTTGTTTTTGTGATCTTTTTTTGGTAAGGAACATATAGTGAATATTGTCCCGGACAAATTTCGGTAATGTTCGTAGATTCAATTTGTTTTTTTCTGTTTTGCTGTCTATACAATCAGCATCAACATCAGCGGAAGTTTCTTTTTTGTTCAGTAAGTATTTCCAGAGCAACGCGAAAATAAAACCCACAAGACAAGATCGAAAACAAACATCAAACTTTACCGTCCTTTCAGAATTTAGGTCATCGCACATTTTAAGAGGCAAGCAAAGTAGCGAAAGGTCGTTGGGGGTTTAAACCCGGTTCTAGGGTGCACCAAACCTCACTCTTACTCCATTGGCATTCCAATAAACGGGACAGTGTACATAAAAAATATCAAGCAAGGCAGCGTTAATAGGCAATATAAGTAAAACACATAAATGATCATGTATATATAATATAAACGAGCAAATCGGTAGAACCGATGGATGCTCCCCGAAATGTATCCTCAACTTATCATATGGCCTTGTACCAACCAGCAGTTTTCAATTTGCAGTCCCATCAGAAGTTTTGAAGTTATGCTCTGAACAAGAATTCCAAGTATAACATTACAAAGGGCAATAACTCTAATTTGAATGATGACAGAGTTATGGTTTTTGCACTTCCTCTCAATGCCCTCTATCATTGTGTAAAAACACATTGCAGTCCCATCAGTAGTTTTGAAGTTATGCTCCGGACAAAAATTCTAAGTATAAAATTACAAATGTCAATAACTCTAATTTGAATGATGGCACAGTTACAGGGTTACGGTTCTTCCCCTCTGCACTTCCTCTCATTGTCCTCTATCAATCTTCCAAGTTTCATTTCATTCCCTTTAATACTTTTCGAGTTATGGTCCGGGCAAGAAAGTGTCACGGACACACGGGCACAAGGACGCACGGACATAGCGGCAACTATATGCTTCGCCCTTCGGGGAGCATAAAAATGCTTCGCCCTTCGGGGAGCATAAAAATGCTCGCCCTTCGGGGAGCATAAAACCAAAAGCCTAGAAAGTCAACATCCAAAGAAAAACGATACACTTTAATGGTGTGATGTTATATAAAATATACTTAAGGCCAAAAGATTTGCACGGTTCATAAAACAAAATTCCTTCTAAACGTGCCCAAATTTAAAATTTTCAATCGTACGTGTCGAACCGTGAAGAGATCAATTTTATTGAAAACCGGGTGACCATGTTTAAGACGATTGCTTTGGATTATGACAGCTGATGATGAATGTAAAAACTGAAACCATTTGAAAAATAAATAATGTAAAGAACCGTGCACATCTTTTGGCCTTAAGTATATTTTATGAACCGTACAAATCTTTTAGCCTGAAGTATACATAACATGATGTATTCAGAAGTGTACTGAACAACCGCAGCAAAGGAGAAAACCAACCTAGGATACGACCAGTCATCGCACAAGAAAAATGTGAACATGATGTGCGTTGCAATACTAAAGGATCTTTATTTTATTGAGATGTGATATATTAACTTTGGAAGTTAAAGGGGTCTGAAAGGGTTCCTGACCACTTAACAAAATTAATCAGGAAATTCGTTAGAAAGTGATACGACCCTTTGGTATTGCAAAGCTCTTCATGTTTAGACAGTCACCACGTATCAATTTTCTCTTGTGAGATGACTGGACAACCTAGTGAGGCTCTATGATTGAACATTCGCAAACCCTGGAAGAAGATGCATGGCATTTCGTCCCTAGGGTTGTTTGGTCGTACCCTGGATTGTTTTTTTCTAAGATTGGGTATGTATATTGTGTATTGTCCTGTCGGGTGTGTTTATTATTAGTTATTAGGATTTTTGACAGGGGACATGGGCTCACATTCCCCGCCTGGAAATTATATTCACCCGAGCCATTAGGCGAGGGGGAATATACTTTCCGGGCAGTGAATGTTTTGTCGTACTTCAAAGTTTTGTCATACTTCAAAGTTGTAACCATTTATTAAAGAAGAAAAACAGCCAAAAACACGATTTCATTTTTAGTGCGCCAATTTCCACGTAACGTGCCTCTAACTAGACGTATTTTTTTTCGTGACGTCATCGCTCTAACGTCGTTAAATTTGGCGGATTTTTTTATTAATAAAATAAACGTATTTTATAACTTTGTTAATGTTTATTATCTGTAAAATTGCCAAAAAAATACACTTACGATAATTTCAGACTTTTACACCCAGTGGAAAGCACAAAAAGCGAAAGGAAGGAAACAATCGGCGGTTCCAAAATGAATCCACGTTATCGTTTCCATTTTGTTTTTGTGTATTCGAGTAATGGGGTACCTACGGGGAATTCGTACTATGTTCACGTCGCGAGACGTAGACATAGGTTCATGTCTACGGCGCATGGACCAATGCAATCCTGAGAATTTTCTTTCAGTATGACAATGTGTATTGTCCTGTTGGGTGTGTATATTATGTACTGTCCTGTTGGGTGTGTATATTGTGTATTGTCCTGTTGAGTGTGTATATTGTATATTGTCCTGTTGGGTGTGTATATTGTGAACTGTCCTGTTGAGTGTGTATATTGTATATTGTCCTTTTGGGTGTGTATAATGTGAACTGTCCTGTTGGGTGTGTATATTGTGTACTGACCTGTTGGGTGTATATTGTGAACTGTCCTGTGTATATTGTGTACTGTCTTGTTGGGTGTGCATATTGTGTACTGTCCTGTTGGGAGCGTATAGTGTGTACTGTCCTGTTGGGTGTGTATATTGTGTACTGTCCTGTTTGCTGTGTATATTGTGTGCTGTCCTGTTGACTGTGTATATTGTGTACTGTCCTGTTGGAAGCGTATATGGTGTACTGTCCTGTTGGGTGTGTATATTGTGTACTGTCCTGTTGGCTGTGTATATTGTGTACACTCCTGTTGACAGTGTATATTGTGTACTGTCCTGTTGGCTGTGTATAATGTGTACTCTCCTGTTGGGTGTATATATTGTGTGCTGTCCTGTTGACAGTGTATATTGTGTACTGTCCTGTTGGCTGTGTATAATGTGTACTGTCCTGTTGGCTGTGTATATTGTGTACTGTCATGTTGACTGTGTATTTTGTGTACTGTCCTGTTGGACGTGTATATTGTGTACTGTCCTGTTGGAAGCGTATATTGTGTACTGTCCTGTTGGGAGCGTATATGGTGTACTGTCCTGTTGGGTGTGTATATTATGTACTGTCCTGTTGGCTGTGTATATTGTGTACTGTCCTGTTGGGTGTGTATATTGTGTACTGTCCTGTTGGCTGTGTGTATTGTGTACTGTCCTGTTGGGTGTGTGTATTGTGTACTGTCCTGTTGGGTGTGTATATTGTGTACTGTCCTGTTGGGTGTGTATATTGTGTACTGTCCTGTTGGCTGTGTGTATTGTGTACTGTCCTGTTGGCTGTGTGTATTGTGTACTGTCCTGTTGGGTGTGTGTATTGTGTACTGTCCTGTTGGGAGTGTATATTGTGTACTGTCCTGTTGGGTGTGTATATTGTGTACTGTCCTGTTGGGTGTGTGTATTGTGTACTGTCCTGTTGGGTGTGTATATTGTGTACTGTCCTGTTGGGTGTGTATATTGTGTACTGTCCTGTTGGGTGTGTATATTGTGTACTGTCCTGTTGACTGTGTGTATTGTGTACTGTCCTGTTGGGTAAGTAGATTGTGTACTGTCCTGTGTATATTGTGTACTGTCCTGTTGGGTGTGTTTATTGTGTACTGTCCGGTTGGGTGTGTATAGTGTGTACTGTCCTGTGTATATTGTGTACAGTCCTGTGTGTATTGTGTACTGTCCTGTTGGGTGTGTGTATTCAACAGTGTACTGTCTTGTTGGGTGTGTGTATTGTGTAGTTTCCTGTTGGCTGTGTGTATTGTGTACTGTCCTGTTGGGTGTGTAGATTGTGTACTGTCCTGTGTATATCGTGTACTGTCCTGTTGGGTGTGTATATTGTGTATTGTCCTGTTGAGTGTGTATAGTGTGTACTGTCCTGTGTATATTGTGTACAGTCCTGTGTATATTGTGTACTGTCCTGTTGGCTGTGTATATTTTGTATTGTCGTGTTGGGAGTGTATATTGTGTATTGTCCTGTTGGGTGTGTATATTGTGTACTGTCCTGTTGGCTGTGTATATTGTGTACTATCCTGTTGACAGTGTATATTGTGTACTCTCCTGTTGGGTGTATATATTGTGTGCTGTCCTGTTGACAGTGTATATTGTGTACTGTCCTGTTGGCTGTGTATAATGTGTACTGTCCTGTTGGCTGTGTATATTGTGTACTGTCATGTTGACTGTGTATATTGTGTACTGTCCTGTTGGACGTATATATTGTGTACTGTCCTGTTGGAAGCGTATATTGTGTACTGTCCTGTTTGGAGCGTATATGGTGTACTGTCCTGTTGGGTGTGTATATTGTGTACTGTCCTGTTGGCTGTGTATATTGTGTACTGTCCTGTTGGGTGTGTATATTGTGTACTGTCCTGTTGGGTGTGTATATTTTGCTCTGTCTTGTTGGCTGTGTGTATTGTGTACTGCCCTGTTGGCTGTGTGTATTGTGTACTGTCGTGTTGGGTAAGTAGATTGTGTACTGTCCTGTGTATATTGTGTACTGTCCTGTTGGGTGTGTGTATTGTGTAGTTTCCTGTTGGCTGTGTGTAGTGTGTACTGTCCTGTTGGGTGTGTTTATTGTGTATTGTCCTGTTGAGTGTGTATAGTGTGTACTGTCCTGTGTATATTGTGTACAGTCCTGTGTATATTGTGTACTGTCCTGTTGGCTGTGTATATTTTGTATTGTCGTGTTGGGAGTGTATATTGTGTATTGTCCTGTTGGGTGTGTATATTGTGTACTGTCCTGTTGGCTGTGTATATTGTGTACTATCCTGTTGGCTATGTATAATGTGTACTCTCCTGTTGGGTGTATATATTGTGTGCTGTCCTGTTGACAGTGTATATTGTGTACTGTCCTGTTGGCTGTGTATAATGTGTACTGTCCTGTTGGCTGTGTATATTGTGTACTGTCATGTTGACTGTGTATATTGTGTACTGTCCTGTTGGACGTGTAGATTGTGTACTGTCCTGTTGGAAGCGTATATTGTGTACTGTCCTGTTGGGAGCGTATATGGTGTACTGTCCTGTTGGGTGTGTATATTGTGTACTGTCCTGTTGGCTGTGTATATTGTGTACTGTCCTGTTGGGTGTGTATATTGTGTACTGTCCTGTTGGGTATGTATATTTTGCTCTGTCTTGTTGGCTGTGTGTATTGTGTACTGCCCTGTTGGCTGTGTGTATTGTGTACTGTCGTGTTGGGTAAGTAGATTGTGTACTGTCCTGTGTATATTGTGTACTGTCCTGTTGGGTATGTGTATTGTGTAGTTTCCTGTTGGCTGTGTGTAGTGTGTACTGTCCTGTTGGGTGTGTAGATTGTGTACTGTCCTGTGTATATTGTGTACTGTCCTGTTGGGTGTGTATATTGTGTATTGTCATGTTGAGTGTGTATAGTGTGTACTGTCCTGTGTATATTGTGTACAGTCCTGTGTATATTGTGTACCGTCCTGTTGGGTGTGTATATTTTGTATTGTCGTGTTGGGAGTGTATATTGTGTATTGTCCTGTTGGGTGTGTATATTGTGTACTGTCCTGTTGCGACGTACGGTGTGTGGTACACTGCGACTTACGGTTTGTACAGTGCGACGTACAGTGCGATGCGACGTACAGTGCGACGTAGGCCTACTGTGCGGTCGCTTTTGAGTGCTATGATTTATACAGGGTCACGTCTCTCATTTTAGAAAAGCTTTGTCAATTATTTTAGTACTGACACATAACGCGTAAAATTTGACAGTTATCACTGAGTCGGCAGTGCGGTAGTAAACCACAGCGGTCTTTTTTTGCCACTGACGTTCCAAGGCGGTAGCCCAATTGTCAACCAGTTTGTGTTTGTGATGTCAAATCTGGCTTTTTATTCATCTTTATAGTTGTTTGTTTCTCTGTGTGTTTGTAGTTAATTGTCGTTCTTGAATGATTTTTTTATATCTACTTGTATAACAATTCAAACAGCACATTTGATATTTAAAAAACACACATATATGGACTAAACTAAGATTAATGGACTGAAGCTATGAAACGTCCACAGCACAGATAGATAACCATAACTGTTGAAGTAAGGATCTTCATAGAAAACTTATGATGAAATTGACATAATCTACTACAGCCTACCATTAGTACCGGCTTAAGCGGTATTCTACTTAAATTTAAATCCACAAAGCTTAGGCTCGAAAACCCAAAGGACCACAAATCAGTTTCATAAAATTGGTAAATACTGACCAGTCATTAATTTCCTTGGATTTTCCTGTAATCTCGTTTTCCTTTTTTAAATCTCCCTAATTTCTAATGTCATCGTTTTACTATGTCTTCAATCCGTTTATATAATCCAATCAGCATTGACATTTGTGTTCTGTCGGTGCCAGACTATTCTCACGTAACACTAATGATTTGCTTGGTTCAATCGTGCGAACGTTATTTAGGGATATTGTATAATTATTTTGTGATGATGAGTAGCGTGATTTGGCAGGTAATTATTTAATACGTTTATTTGTACATTTGAGCGGCACAGCATTAAATTACCATCACCGACCGAACTGGTTTCCAAATCATGAAGAAGATGAGGAAGTCGACTCTTATGGATGGTGGGAGGTATACAGTACTGGTTCTTCTCAGGAATAACTGGGTGTTGTAAAAATCGACAGCCGCACATGGCAAAAAATGACGTTAACAACAAATAAACATCGTTGTTTAAAGAAGAAGAAGAAGAAAAAAGGATGAAGATTTTTTTATACGTTCATTTGTAAATTTGAGTGGAAGAAGAAAAAAAAGAAGAAGAAGAAGAAGAAGAAGAAGAAGAAGGAGGAGGAGGAGGAAGAATGGTTTATATTCGTCACATATACACAGTTAGTATTCACATATAATCAATTGTTATGTGACATCTTGGCGTTCAATAGGAGCTGTCAATGCAATGGAGGGGTCAATTGCCATATGTCTGTAATTTCTGTAGATCTAAAGAATTTAGGTATTCTGATACTAGTAATAGTAGTAGTAGTAGTAAGTAGCATTGGTTAGGGAATATCTGAGATAACTTTACGCAAATGACTTAACCTAAAGCGCGATTGGGTGAAAACCTATTCAACGTACTATTGTTTGTGTGGGAAAATAGTTAGGTAAACTTTATTTATATTCATAGCCAATATTTAAGCAATGCAATTTATAGTGACATCCCATCATAAAAAATTGCACTGCGTCGTCCAGGTAAATTTGTTCAATGTTAGAAAGTGCACTGTCATATTAAATTCAACGATTCTCAGCCTTAATATGCTTTTAGTTGGCCTGAATATATGATATCTGTCTTCTCAAGCTGTTACTCTTGTTTTAATAGTATTCTAATATGTATTCACTCCTCTAAAAGAACTGATTAACCCTTTGCCCTTTTTATAATCTACAGTATTTCCAAACCTTTTTAAATGCAATTAACAAGCTTGCAATTATCAACCGACAGAGAGTCACATAACCCACATCTTCATAAAATAAGATAAAAAAGCCTTTAGAAAATGTAGCGTTCACAGAGCTCCGTCATCCAAACAGACTCATGTATAAGAACATGGATAAACAGAACCAGGTATGAGACACCAACAACAAAAAATTAAAAGTCTTTTCAATTGTATAGAGTTATAAAACATTCGATACCACACTATAATAATATAAAACTTGTTAAAAAATTTATCAAAAAGTGTTATGGTTCAATCATTTTGCAACGCACTGCATGTTTAATGGTTGACCCATTTATACAGTTCACCCCTATGCCTTCCTCATTGCTTGTGCGAATACTAAATTGGACCCAATGATGACGTCTATTTTAATTCTAAAGGATTGTAACGTTTGATATTTCGCATACGATCTTGTCTTTTCGTATGGTTTATTGTCTTGCTGATCTGGCTTCTGCTAAGTCATTGAGTAATTCTTTTGTGTAGCTTTCTTATATTGCTGCTTGGTTTATTAGAGAATATAGGCTGGTGGGGATTTCTTTTTTTACACTGAGCCGACCCATTCTTTAGGGATGACAATAAGGTAATTGTGCGGTTTAATTCATCCTAAAACCTTGTTTAACCCCTCCCCACTCCCCACACCACCCGAGCGGCCTTTTTTACCACTACCCGTTCCAAGGCGGTAGCCGTATTGTCAACCCGTGTATGTGTTTGGTGTCGTATTCTTGGCTTGGTAATTGTCGGGTGTTTTGTACGTGTGTTGTTGGTGTTCTGTGAATGATACCTTTCCTGTTCAACTTGAATACCCACTTTAAGCATCATATCGTGTTAATTTAAACAATATTTTATTCAAGTACTGAATGGGATAGGACAACAGTAAGACCTCTCCTGTATCAAGGTACATATAAACAATAAATTCATATCAAACATAACATAAAATGTGGAATTGTAGTACAGTTTGCATATATTGGTTTGACAATTGACTTAGAAACTTTGAAACATGTGTACCGTGATTGTTTAGTATTAACATGTGCTGTCAGAAAGAATTTAATTGAAAAAAAAAGAATAAACAGAAAGAAAATCATACTGGAAACCAATACGAAATATATATAAAAATCTACCGATTATTACAAAATATAATGGTTTTAGTATGAGTTTCTGTAACCAATAGTTAATTTTGCAATTTAAGATAACTGAGAACAAAACAAACAAACAAAAAAAATACAATAAAAAGGAAGAAAGATGACAAAAAGTATTTTTTTTCTAGCATTGTGACAAAACATATCTGAAAATACAATAGAATATACATACATGTACACATACATGCACATACATATATACCCATATATACACATACATATACATATGTACACGTACATACATCTATAATTCTACGAAAATCTACTGGTTCACTTGATTTATTTGTGGACAATAAGTACAATTTCTGAGTTCGTAGTATCGTCTAGATTGCAACTGTCATTCAGTATCAAGTCACTGTTGATATGCGTGACATCAACAAGATTGGCTAGGGTATCAAGTAAGTCATTTCTGAATTGGTTATACAGTGGATAGTTGAAAAAGAAATGAGTATTGTCTTCACATGGATTGCCACATTTCGGACATACTGCTGAATCTGTCAAGAAATGGTCAAATAAATGCTTATTTAGATTACTAGTTATTTCTTAATTGACAATGGATGATGTTATCATTCCTATTTCCTATATTATAGTGATATGGAATGTTAGTCCTATGTTCAATAGCATTAAGTTTATGCTTAAATTGTTCAACAGATGGTGCATTTTTTGCTTCTAAAGGTAAAGCATTCCACAATTTAATTGTACTCGGTAGAAAGCTGTTATAATATGATATTGAACCACAAAGAGGGAGACGTAAGTTTAATCCGGAAGTTCGAAGGTTATAATTATTGTTTACGGGTAAGTATGGCTGGATTAAGTAATACATGTAATCTGGACTTATGCCATCAATTATTTTGTAAATAGTTACAAGTTTATAATCTTTTCTTCTTTTTGCTAATGTTTCTAAGTTCAATTCAGTATATAAGTATGATCTAGAGGAATTGCATCATATCGTGTTCTTTACTGATCTAAGCTTTTCATCATTTGATATAAGAACATTATATAAATAAAAAAAAGAAATGTTCGCTGATGTTGATGCTGATTGTCTAGATAGCAAAACAGGAAAACAATGATGTTTTAAGAACAATAGTCTAACAAGATGTTTTTGAAAAGTTCGATACACAAGGGACTAACTCCCTTTTTCTTAATTCCATACTAAGAAAATCACACAAAAAAATTAACACAGATTGTGTAGATGTCAGCTTTTGATAATCAACAATCATCAAATTACCTCCCTTTAACATTTCCATATCCATAAAAGAGTATTGCTTGGCAAATTTGAAACTGTTTAATGGGATATTTAGTACTCACTTAAGTATGCTTACAAACATCAAACATTGTTTTATTAAAACCCTGTTTAAGGTTGTATACGCCCTCAAAAACTGGCCTATGAAAAGACTTGCAAAAAAAGTCGGACGTTTCTTTTTTTGTTCAGTATAGAAACTCTGACATAAAAACTATTCTAGAATATTAAACTTAGTTATCCTAAGGGGACTGATGTGACTGATAAAAGTAATCTTGTTTTAATGGTTTTGTTTTCGTTTTCCATTGTGTTATTTATCTTGTCTTACTGACTAAACATAGCTAATTGGGAATAAGTGTCATCTAGAGACAAGGTCAAATAATGTCTTACCATCAACATGGTGACTCAGAAGTATATATTATACATTGCTTGGACCTGGCATTGAATTCGCCTACTATTTCTGAGATTACTCTTAGACTTGCCCAAGTATGCAAATGCCAATCACAGATATTTGTAAAAGTTTAAAGTATATTTAGTATAAACGTTCATAATACGGTCTAATACTCGTTATTAGCCAGAGTTATTTGGAGGGACACCACTGTTTTGTAAGTGTAATGTTCTTTTAATTGTGCATGCGCAAGCATATACATCCTCTTCCGGCAAAAACATTATACAGAGCGGTATGTAATTGTTCAGGTTCAATAAAATACTTTTTGGCGGTGGCGTTATCAAAATTTCATTTTGATCGCTGCCATATGGCCGTCAGCGAATCATTCAATTCAGTAAAATCAAATTTAATGACAGATGACAATTTTATAATTAGTATACTGACCACTATTCCCCAGGGTCGGGATTACACATGAAATATTAAGACTTTTGGGGCTTATTGTTGGTGCATCATGCCTAGTTCGGTCGTGCACATTATTGTAAACTTTAGAAAAAATGATTAAATGAAGAAATATTTTACTTTAGAATTAGAGTTTGGAATAAACATTTTATTTAAGTATTTTGGGATTTCACTGAGGGTATATGGCTATTGGGCCATGTCATCTTTTGTTTTACCTTATTGGAGCTTCATCTTTTGTTTAAGCCTATTGGGGCTTCTTCAAGGGTATTAGGCTTATGGGCCATGCCCTCTTTTGTGAAACATGTTAAGGGCTGCCATGATATATATTTGTTGCCGGCAGCCCGCTATTTGGAGCCGCGCCCAATATTTGCCATAACAATTCAATAAATGAAAAAGCAATTTAATAAATGGTAATATTTTATTTTGTGTTTGTCAAGTTGGTGCCTTTTTAATAATACGGGCTAATACTCGTTATTAGCCCGAGTTATTTGGAGGGACCCCACTGTTTTGTAAGCTAGATCTGCTATTTTAATGTTCTTTTAATTGCGCAAGCGCAAGCTTTTACATTCTCTTCCGGCCGAAAAATTATAGAGAGCGGTATGTTATTGTTCAGGTTCAATAAAATACTGAATTTTCTCCGCGCACTTCGCCCTTTCTTTTCCTAGTGATGAAGTTATTTGTCATATCGATACATAAGTTGATCCATTATCAATCACCATATGTCATCTGTTTCCTTTATGATTTAGGCCAAACATTGTAAATCCGCCATTAAGAAAAGGGTCCTGCTGTTGTCAGGACCATCCACGTTACAGAACAAGTGTGGCTGCAGAAGCGGAACGATAGACCTGATGATCGGTGCCGGTGCGACGTCGGCTGCAGAATGATGTACAAGAAGTTCGTTAGTCGGTGCGGCTCCAGAAGCAGAAAGATATACCAGAAGTTCGGTGCGGCTCCGGAAGAATGGCCGTCAGCTAATCGTCAGCGAATCATTCAATTCAGTGAAATCAAATTGAATGACAGTTAACAATTTTATAATTAAGTTTCAATGTAATACTGACCACTGTTCCCCAGGGTCGGGATAACAGCATGGAATATTAAGCCTTTTGGGGCTTTAGAAAAAATTATTAAAGGAAGAAACATTTTACTTTAGACTTATAGTTTGGAATAAACATGTTATTTAAGCCTTTTGGGGCTTCACTAAGGGTATATGGCTGTTGGGTCATGCATTCTTTCGTTTTAGCTTATTGGGGCTTCATCTTTTGTTTAAGCCTATTGGGGCTTCTTTACGGTTATCAGGCTTATGGGTCATGCCCTCTCTTGTGAAACATGTTATGGGCTGCCATGATATATATATTTGTTGCCGGCAGCCCGCTATTTGGAGCCGCGCCCAATATTTGCGATAACAGTTTATTAAATGATCAAGCAATTTAATAAATGGTAATATTTTATTTTGTGTTTGTGCCTTCTTAATAACAAGCTGTTATGTATACTAATTGTTTATTGTTGAAGGTCGTGGGAATATTATACAGTTATTGAATGGCTTGCCGGTCAATAGTAAAACTATTTGCCCACGGTGCTTCGGCCTTGGGCAAATAGCTCACATGATCCTGCCATGCACCGAGGGCAAATAGATTTACTATTGACCGGTAAGCCATTTAATAACTGTTTTATTACATGATCTCGTATATATATATATGTCAAAATTTTTTTTATCAAAAAATGTTTGTCTCCACGATCAGCTCCTCGAATTATTCCGTCAAAATCCAAATCAACTGCCAAACAATATTGGTGTACAGTATAGTTCATGAATATTTAACAACATGCTTAGTGTTGATGCTGTTCCACTTATCCAAAATATCTAGAATTTCCTCCTCAGAAATGTCCGCGAATCTTGATTCCATCTTTTTTTGCTTGTCGTTTATTGACAGATCAAACGCTCGCACAGACGCTTTGCAATATTGACGTCATCAAGTATCCGCCCGCGGTACTACTGACCGGCAAGGTGGGCAATATTAAAAATTATGGACCGGCAATTTATATAGGAGGTCATGTAATAATACAATTGTCTGAACGCAATTTGCGTATTTGACCTCAAGTCTTAGACTAGTTTGAAGTAAGGTTGGTGATTTCCAGGCCTAGTGTATCGAGCACCAAATCCGAATTCATATTACTACTTATATCTTTCCAATTCCTTAAAAGGTCATGTGAACATGAATTAATATTTTTTGAACACCTAAGACATGTCCGTCGTATCTTATACATTATTATTATACCTCCATGTAAAATCTCCATACCCTGCCGTGTTGATATTTCACACTATCTCCCTCAACGCGTTATAGCGGGTGATAGGGCAAAATACCATCCCGCTAGCCTTTTGAAAAGCTCAGTTCTAACAATAGATTTTTTCAGAAACACAACAGTTTTGTCTGCATTATCGAGTATATTAGTATATTAGGAGTATTTTCGGTATAATAAAATAAATATCACATCCTCTTGAGGGTGCCAGTGAATATTATCAACCCGAGAAATGATAATGTCGACCGAGGCGGTACCCCTACATTTTCGGGTATCGCCTCAGTCGACATTATGATAATATCAACTGGCACCCGCATGTGATGTTCACATAATAATAACAATCAGAAGATGAATTTGTATATTAAAAGGGGCACTTGGTAATCTTGATTCTTTAAAAACTCGCGGCGTCCCGTTTGTTTTTATACATAGCTTGCATTTGTTCAATCGTTCATGTTAATTATAAGAATAGTATAAATCAAATTGTGTTTGCATATTACTCTTGTTTATTATATTGCACCAATATTATATTTAAAGCTATGATAGAAAAAGAAGAAGAAATGAAAACTCCCGATGTTATTTAATTATATCACAGACCTAATAAACAAATAGATTGGACACTACGAAAATTATCTAAATTTTCACGTGGCACAGTGCGAAAATTTCACCAATTATTTCCCAACTTTAAACTCACATATTATGAAGAGTTTTATAGATACAAGTTTCATTCATGCCAAATACCATCACAAATTTTATTTTATTTCCAGTGATAGTATTTTTCTTTCTCTTACATTTAGAGCAAAAAAGAAGTTTGATGGAAACTTTGACTATGTCAAAACCTTGATTTTTAAGAGAAAAGCGAAAAATGATGACATTTTTAACTTTAAACATCTTTTTATACAATTTCTTACTTTCAAAATAAACGTAAACTATTATAATACCATTTTGCTATTCACTATGAATCGTTTGAATGTAATCTCATCAAAATCAGTGAATAATTGAGAGAGGAGATAGAAGGAAAAGTTAAGGTGCCACGTGATATTTTGGTTACTTCATTGGTTAAGATAGGAAGTTTCCTATCTGTTAATTAATATGTCTGTGATTATATGTAAGCAGGTTAAACTTTAAAGTCAGAATGAGGATGAAATAATAAATTGTGACGCTAATGTTAATGGTTGATAAACACTTCATGATTACCGCAAGTCCCTGTAGGTGTTCACCGAAAGCTGTTTTTTTAATTCTTGTTTATGTAATATGTGGTATATTGTTCACCACGTGTCTTGAATAAATATTGTTTCAACTTAACTTTATCTCAAATTTGTAACTTTTTCTGATTTGTGTTATATCACTCACATGAGTCATGATACCATCTCCAGATCCAGAGGTCGTGGGATCGATCCTCGCCATGGCCATGTTATTTATCCTTGAACAGGATAATTTATACACTTTGATTAGTACTGGTTCTACCCAGGGAACCATCTACCCTGGGAACTATCGGGAGTGATGAATATAAGTTACAAGGACTTGCTTCGCAATCCATGTAAAAGAACTATTTTTAAATAATACCATCTCCAACGACTAACTTGCCATAAAGGCAAAATCACATGGGAAAGCGTAATTAGCAATGTTTCAATAATTGCAAAAATAAATTATAGCACGAGTAATTGTAAGTCCGGGAATGCCGTAACACCAGATACATAGACTATTGGAAGGAACAATATTCAGCGGATGTTCGATAAGTTCGTAAACGTTTCCAATAACTCTTACAATAGTCCTCCAACATTAGATATATTTCAGCAACACAGGTATCACCATACGGGGCCCGGTAATTTCTTGTAATATTTAACTTGCGTGCCCATTATTTAAATGCGAAATAGATTCGTTAAAATATATGTGATTTGAACGCAAAATTGTATGCCGTCAAGGTAACGTTCTGACGTCATTTATTCGTGTTTAAGACTCAGTGGTGATCGTATAGAGAATGTATGACTAGGAGTGTCTGAATGTTTCACAACGACGTCATCTAAAAGTGATGCTGACATCAACCAGGCCCCAGATGGCCGTTAGTGACTTCATTTACTTGTATGTAGAAATGTCATTTGTGTATGTATTTACTCTATTTTTTAAAGATATGATGAGAATACATTACTCTTTAACATGATGTGTTTTTTTCTTTTTCATACATATACATTAGTTTGTTAATTACAGAAATTACACACAAGTGATAAAAGTAGCAGACTCGGTTTTATTGAGTGTGTTCATGAGAGGTAACTCGACTGCAACACCTCTCACGCCTCCTAGCACCAATTATGTATGGATTTAAAGTAGAATACCGCTTAAGCCGGTGCTAGGAAGCGTGAGAGGTGTTGTACTTTTAAATTTCCGCTGATGAACAGACTCAATACAACCTAGTCTGCTACTTTCCTCTCTTGTTTGTGTTTGTTGCTTCCAAGGGATCTCGTTTTCAGTATTTATAGTCATATGAGTGTAAACTCCTTAATGAAATAAACAGGTGAATTGAAGAGTGGAGTATTTATATAAACGAGGTATTTAATAATACAACTAATAAAAGATGCTTTACAAGGGTAACAATGCATGCACTATTGCCATGCACCTTTATGTTTTGAGGATTTCACCTTCATCCATAATGTAACATGATGTAACATGATTCTATTTCTAACTTAATGACGAATATGATGCAAAACTAAGATACATGTACTCCGTAACCAATGGACAATTCCACTGAAATTTCAAAAATGTTAAGAATTCGTGAGCTTCAACCTTTTAAACAAAGGTATTACTAAAAATTGAAACCTGTAGGATACAGTGCTAATTGTCCATACTTTGATTATTCTAGACTATTGACTATCTTGTGCTCTTGAACTATTGTTTCCTGCTTTTTATTACATAAACGTCCGTGCAGACATTTATCCGTCAATTTTCTCTCGAGTGCAGTCAAAACTGTAAGAACCGATTGTGATTGGGGTAATAAACGGGCAGAATCAAATTGAATAAATCAACCTTAAACGTGGTAATATGGTTTATGTCTTCTTGGGGTTTCTTATGTCAGCTTATTGCCAAGATTGATTACATAAAAGTGTACGTCCTGTCTGCATTAGAAAGAGTAGGGAAAAGTATACACTCTTCTAAGAGATTGCCAGACAGATTGAAATTAATGCAAGGTGTCTAGATTGGTAAACAACCTTGTTTACGATCAACACATAGCCTCGGTCACCCAGTCTGCTTCTGATTTCTTCGCTACGCTATGATCTTCAGAACCAAGGCATGAGAAAAGCGGAAGTTTAACATCACCTATCACGTTCAGAGACTTTGAGAGATCATAAAACGTATTTTCAAATTTCTTACTTTAACTTATGAGAAGCAGCAAATGACGTCACAAAATGTAACGATGCATCAAAAAGTGACGGGTTCAAGTTTATTTACAACATGACGTCATGAAAACTTCAACTTTATGTGCGTGAAAAAATGCGCGAATAAAATCGGCAAATCACTGGTGAGCGCTTTAATTGGCCTAATCTGTCCAGACCGATATCAGCGAAGATCGAAACCACACGGGCAGAGATTTGGAGCTACAATGCGCAAGGCTTTATGCACTGAACATACACACCCGCTGCTATTTTGAGAAATTCAACGAAAGATGCTTATAAAACACATTACAGATAATTGGAAAAAAAATGCAAAAAGCAAATCTAGAAGTGTTTTTTTTTAAATTGATTTGCATTATAGCACTTGTTAAAAAAAGATCATGATTTGTCGATAAAAATGTTTTTATAAAAAATAATCTGACCTATGCATCACGTATGATCGCGAGACGCGGTCGCAGGAAATTATCAACAAATCGGTTTTGGGGAAAAAATAAATAATGAATTGTTTATTAAACCGTTGGCTTGGGGTAAAAGAAACCATAGCGCATTTTGTTCTGTCACTCGTTTACCATGTTTACCTCCGCTTATTCGAGAAATAACAAACGTCCAGTCATATTTTGGACTACTTCGTCATACGCGAAAACAATGTATGAATAAATTGTATACGTTTAAATAGCCAAGGGATACTGACGTGATGAACATATTAGTCTGTATCCAACAACAACTTCGGAAATCAGCGATATCAATTGGAATCATGCGTGTTTCGCGGACACATTTCCAATTATGTGACAACCCAAAAGACATTAAGAATCTTATTGCCAGAGTTCGTCTCATTACATTTGCATAGTCAATCTGAGACACTTATTTATCAGGCAGCCCATTTTGAAAAATGAACAACTGAAATGACTGTATTGTGTGACACGCATAACAATAAAGTAGCACTCACCATGGAAATGTATATAGAGAATATTATGTTAGTGCCTTTTACTATCAAGTTTATTAGGCGAGGCTTAGAAAACGAAGAATGGCGAGGCTGTGCCGAGCCATTCTTCGTTTTCGTGCCAAGCCTAATAAACTTGATAGTAAAAGGCACTGACATAATATTCTATTTATCATGTAGATTATCCACATTTTTTGTATGAATTACTATTATTACCTATTTCTCAGAATGTTACCTTATCGAGGACGCCGCCATGTTGTTGTTTTTTGTTTGTTTTATGACGTCAGGCAACGTTACGTGCATGACGTCAGATAACGTTACGTACAATAAACGCCGAGGGATTCCGCATCGATTTGCTCTATTGGTCATTGCATAATAAAGCAAAATTTAATAGGTCACCCCTTTATTAGGCAGAAAAGTGCATATCTGCATGATAAACACTTTTACAATGACCTCTTTTATTGTTATTACAACTAACACGATGTACCGAATGTAGCATCATAACATTGTAACTCCAGTTTGGTATAGTTTACTGCACTGCATTGTTTACATAACATCTTGTTCATCCTTCGATAAACTATTTTGTCATCAATCGCACCTCTCAGATATCATCATGAGAAAACAAAGGTGTCCAAATATGATGTCATCCGTGAATCTGTCCATATGGATCAAAAATATATACTTTAAACATAAAATAAGTGAATTGTTTGAATTTCAATATTTAAATGTATGCTTTCTGTAGTTCCTATTGACGTGTAAAATGTGCTAGAATCAGGACGCACTTATTGTTTAATACGTGCTTGACACGGACACATTTACTCTCAAATTATCTACAAAAATCACGAATTAAATCCTGTAAAACAAGCAAATACAAGTTGGAGATACCGGTATGGGAACGTTTCTACTTGCACTGAAATAAGTATGATCCAGGTGTGTCTTAAACAGGTATTTACACACCTTAAGTACTGACAAAGATGGAGCGTTTTTCTTTCTAAAATAACGAGGTGTATTTCTGAGGAATAAACTTATAACTATATGGATAACTTGTTTTGTTGCTGCTCATTTTGAAAAATAATTTACAAATGATTGCATCTACAAGAGAAAAAATAATTCTGAAATAAATATGATAGCAAAGTATATTAAGCTCATCACCCAACAAAGTAGTATGATGCATTGGACGTAAAGAGCATCCGGGCCCTATAAAATGCCATTTTTCGACAAGCATGCACTTAACAGGGAATAAAATAATACAAATTCCCGTTTGACTTGCGGAATGACTATGATTTCAGCCATCATGTTAGGAACATATACATAAGATCAACGTCCAGTTAGGTATTTAAAAACACACAATATTCCACCAGCGATCATTCATAAAAGTACTGATGACTTCAGACAGCCCTGGGATCCATGAAATAGAAGATAGATGACATTCTAATGGGTACTTACTAAGGTTTCGTCGATTTTTTACTGATTCAACAAATACGTCATTTGTCCGAATGATGAACATATTGACAGTTTTATACGATATTACAGAGGACTGTGATTAGTAAGCTCACTGACATTTGCTTCATTTGTCAGTACTCCTAGGGATATCTACACTTTTTAAGGATTTTTTGTCAAAGGTTTCGGTGGCTGAAGATAACGAGGTTGTTTACACATGAAAATGATTTAAGCTTACCAGAAGGCCGTATTGCTTACTGACCGTTTCAAGTCGGTAACTCCGTCTTCGCCGCTCTTTTTGTTATGTATTCCCTGGTTATTTACTATTTAATTTGCTCATTTGATCTAGGTGTTGATACCATTGCGTTTAGGGTTCTGAGGTTTCTATAGGACCATTTTCTCTAAGAGGACAGTAAAGTTTGTTTGTCACAATGCTTGTCTTGTCATACCGTAATGGTTTATTCTCTTGTTGCTCTGGCTTCTGCATTTGTGTTATATTGGCTATTAATGTTGACTAGTTTGTCAGAGGATATATCCTGGCGCAATGTCTTTATTTACACTCATTTTATTGGGATGACAACAGGATAAGTTTGAGATTTACTGCCGTTAAAGATGGCGTTTAACAATAGTGTTGCTGATGCCAACTCTGGGATTAACTTATTTTGGCTATTTAAAAAGTCAGGAGACGTTCTTGATAACATTTGATAACATTTGCAATAAACGTCAAGTTTCATTTATAAGTACTTACAACTGGTCAATACTACAATTATGCAAACCTTACGACAACATATTATCACATACAAACGTATTGCTCTAATTCAATAACCTTTCCCTAGAGAAAAAAATATATGTTTTGCCTGTAAAAATATTAAAACGTCTTTTAGTAATGACAGTTTAGACAATTACACTACGTGTACTTGCCAAGAAGTTTCTGAACCACTCATTTTCCTATATAAATTATATTTTTCAACTTATTCGTTTTTCTAGAGCTTGTACTCGTGTTGACGCCGTTAATAGTCGTAATATGTGCATAACTACGAAGCTACTCTAGCAGTGCTACCGCTACCATAAACTTCGAAACCCCTTTGACTTCTATTGAACTGTGATTTACAAACTTCTTACGATCCTTAGTCATTATCACTTTCATGCAATCTTATCAAATTTGTTAAAATGTTTACCAAAATTGTCTTGTCGTACCCTAAACGTTTTATTATCTTGTTGCTCTGACCTCTGCCAAATCACTGAGTACTTTCTAGGCTTCTTTTATGTTTATATTCATAGATACATGATCATTTATGTGTTATGTTTTATCTTTTAATGATGCCTTGTTTGTCAGAGACTATATCCTGGCGGGTATATTTTTATTTACACTGTCACGGTTTATTGGGATAACAATAGGGTAAGAGTGCACCTTAGAACCTGTTTTAAACACAAAGTATCATTTTTTGTCACTGACCATTCCAATACGGTAGCCTAATTGTCAATCGTTTTATGTTTGTGATGTCATATATTGCCTTTTATTCATCTTTGTAAATAGTGTTTGTTTCGTTTCTTTGTGTGTTTTTGGTTGAGTATGGTCTTTGAATGCTACATTTCCTGTTCGACTTTGATATCTACTTGGTTTGGTGCCCCCTACAACCTAATTTAAAAACACATCGGCCTTTTGTCACTGGCCGTTCCAAGGCGGTAGCCCTATTGTCAACCCATTTGTGTGTGTGATGTTACATGCCTTGCTTCTTAGTTACGTTGTAATTATTGCTGTTGTTTTAATGCGTGTTTTTGGTTGTCTTCTGTGGCATCTGCATTTCCTGTTCCACTTATATTCCTACCTTTATGAAACAAATTCGCACTGTACTAAGCTGTTGCATATGACCAAAACTGGGTATACATTATTTAATTTAAAAAATCAAGTAATTTGTCACTAAATACAACTATGTCATAACATTTCATTAACATAGCCTCCAGTTCCTTTAAAGCCACACTAAGATCAACGTTAGCGTTATTATACCTTAACATATTGCTTTGTCCGCGCCTAATATTGACGGAATTTGGCCTTAGTGTGCTATTTGCGTAAATGGCATTGATTAAAAATATAGGAAATACATTTTTCCAAATGATTTACGTTGTCATATGCTAAATTGAATAAAGGAAATGAAACCGTCAACAGGAAATATTACTAATAAAAAATATATGATAAATGACGCTCTAACGATGATATATTTGCTTCAGGAAATCATGGAAGTTTTAAAAGATAACTAAGAGCAAATACCCTAAAGGAAACATCACATCACTTTGATTATTTCCTGTATGTAATTGATTTAAGGGTCATCAATATGCTATA
The DNA here is from genome assembly GCA_037043455.1 of Cyrtodaria siliqua. Taxonomy (NCBI): domain Eukaryota; kingdom Metazoa; phylum Mollusca; class Bivalvia; order Adapedonta; family Hiatellidae; genus Cyrtodaria; species Cyrtodaria siliqua. The sequence continues at coordinate 124,916 of JAWPHD010006877.1, forward strand.
TATTTAATGTCCGCATTTAATTTATCATATAAAGCAACATTCTACCACTGGACTCACACAATATTTAGGACATCGGTTTAGATAAACATTGTCCCACCTATTGCCATATTCTGTCGCCGGCAGGTTTAACGTGCAGGGCATTGGTACCGTCACATCGGAGATACTCATTCCAAAATCAATGTATCAACCCCTAGTTAACTCCTATGAAACACAAGTACATGTATAACGTTTTTGTTTGTTTGTTCCCTATGGAATTAGATTAATAAAAGTCGAACAAGCAGTAGCATTCAACGACAACAGTGAACCAGAAAGACGTATCGAAACAAACAACAATTATGTGGCATAAAAATATAAAAGGATTTACAATAGAGCTATCGCTGTGGAACGGTCAGTGGTAAAACGGCCGCTGGTCCTAAAACCCGGTTCTGAAAGACTTCTAAAGGAAGTAGCTTTTGATTTCTGATTTTCTGACTTTGGGACAAACAGGGTAAATTCAACAAATGTCGCTAAAGCTGACACGTAAACATGTAAAAAATGAGTTATGTCATTGATGAATGCACCATTCAAAAACTATACAAAAGAGTATGAGAGTGGACCTTTGGAAATGGCCAAACACGACACATACGAAATATTGCAGTCTCGGTTTGATTCATGAACGGTAGTGAAATATGCTAGCTACCGCTCACGCCTTCTAGCCCCGGGTTGAGCAGAACTCAACATTCATAAAATCAATAGTACATAATTTTTACCATCCCGAAGAAGGCATGCATATGGCGGTGGACACAGAGATCCTGCTTCCCCCTTGTCCATCGGCGTATGGTCCCAGTATCTAACAAAATACTATGCCCCGAAGAGCGAAATAAACAAAATGGAATTTATTTGGGAGCAGCGGTTATGAAGCCTGCGTATCAGCAGTAACAGCCATAATACTAAATTAGAAATCAGACTACATATCCTATGAGTGGTTAAACAATACCCAGAGCCTTTTATCGTCCGGAGTAGTGGAACCATCGAATCGAAAATTAAGTAAGAAAACAAAAGCAATTGAAAATGTACCACAGATAACTAAATATAAGTATTGGGCTCAGCGATCTCCAAAGATGATCGAATGAATAACAGTCCCGATTGCAAGCGCAGGAGACGTTTTACTGACGCCACACTGCACAAGCAACGCCACTGTGCTATATAAAAGGTGACATTTAGATTTTGGTAAGGTTTGTTTTGGGGGATGGGAATGGGTGTGTTAAGTACTAGTTTAACTGGTAACTGTTTTGTTTTTGTGCTTCTATTTGGTTAAACATAGTATGATAAAAGTTACCGATTTCAACCCCAGCGACTTCCTTGCCACTAATCATTCCAAGTCGGTACACTTATTGTCAACCATTTGATGATTGTGGTGTCGCATTACTTCGATTTGCCCCTGTAACTGTTGTGTGTCTTGTCTGCGTGTATTTGGTTGATTGTGTTTTGTGAATTCTGCATTTCCTGTTCGACATTTGTACATGTTTTCACTTATAACGAAAAATCGGATACATTTTTCAATTTGCTCTAGAGTGCTGTCAAGACTGTCAGAACCGATTGTGAAAAGGGATAATAAACGAGCAGAAGGAAATTGAACAAATCAACGTTGAACGTGGTAATATGGTTTATGTCTTCTTGGGGTTTCTTACGTTAGCTTATTGCCAAGATTGATTACATAAACTTGTACTTCCTGTCTGCATTAGAAAGAGTAGGGAAAAGCATACACTCTTCTAAGAGATTGCCAGACAGATTGTAATTAATGCAAGGTGTCTAGATTGGTAAACAACCTTGGTTTACGATCAACACATAGCCTCGGTCACCCAGTCTGCTTCTGATTTCTTCGCTACGCTATGATCTTCAGAACCAAGGCATGAGGAAAGCTGAAGTTTAGAATCACCTATCACGTTCAGAGACTTTGAGAGATTCTATGAGACGTTCATAAAACGTATTTTCAAGTTAATTAAATGTTAATTTCTTATTTTAACTTATGAGAAGCAGCAAATGACGTCACAAAATGTAACGGTGCATCAAAAAGTGACGGGTTCACGTTTATTTACAACATGACGTCATGAAAACTTCAACTTTATTGGCGTGAAAAAATGCGCGAATAAAATCGGCAAATCACTGGTGAGCGCATTAATTGGCCTAATCTGTCCAGAACGATATCAACGAAGATCGAAACCACACGGGCAGAGATTTGGAGCTACAAGGCGCAAGGCGTTATGCACTGAACATACACACCCGCTGCTATTTTAAGAATTTCAACGAAAGATGCTTATAAAACACATTACAGATAATTGAAATATATTCAAAAAGCAAATCTAAAAGTGTGTTTTTTAAAATTGATTTTGCATTATAGAACTGGTTAAAAAAGATCATGATTTGTCGATAAAAATGTTTTTATAAAAAATAATTTGACCTATGCATCACGTATGACCGCGACATGCGGTCGCAGGAATTTTTTGGGGAAAAATAAATAATGAATTGTTCCAAATGTAACAATTGTTTATTAAACCGCTGGCTTGGGGTAAAAGAAATCATAGAGCATTTTGTTCGGTCACTCGTTTACCATGTTTACCTCCGCTTATTCGAGAAATAACAAACGTCCGGCCATATCTTGAACTACTTCGTCATACGCGAAAACAATGTATGAATAAATTGTATACGTTTAAATAGCCAAGGGATACTGACGTGATGAACATATTTGTCTGTATCCAACAACAACTTCAGAAATCAGCGATATCAGTTGGAATCATGCGCGTTTCGCGGACACATTTCCAATTATGCGACAACTCCAAAGACATTCGGAATCTTATTGCCAGAGTTCGTCTCATTACATTTGCATAGCCAGTCTGAGACACTTATGTATCAGGCAGCCCATTTTGAAAAAATAACAATGGACATGACTGTATTGTGTGACACGCATAACAATAAGGCAGCATTCACCATGGAAATGTATATAATTTTACAATGACCTCTTTTTTCAAATTGATTGTTTTTACAACTAACACGAGGTAACATTATAACTCCAGTGTGGTACAGTTTACTGTATTGATTACATAACATCTTGTGATAATTGTTCATCCTTCGATAAACTGTTTTGTCATCAATCGCACCTCTCAGATATCAGATTATCATTATGAGAAAACAAAGGTGACACGGTATGATGTCATCCGGGAATCTGTCCATATACACTTTAAACATAAAATACGTGAATTGTTGAATTTCAATATTTAAATGTATGCTTTCTGTAGCTTTTATTGACGTGTAAAATGTGAATGAATCAGGCCGCACTTATTGTTTAATACGTGCTTGACACGGACACATTTATTCTCAATTAGTCTACAGAAATCACGAATTAAATCCTGTAAAACAAGCAAATGCAAGTTGGAGATACCGGTATTGGAATGTTTCTACTTGCACTGAAATAAGTATGATCCAGGTGTGTCTTAAAAACGTATTTACACACCTTATGGAAGATGGAGCGTTTCCTTTCTAACATAACGTGGTGTATTTCCGAGGAATAAACTTATAACTACATGGATAACTTGCTTTGTTGCTGCTCATTTTAAAAAATAATTTACAAATGATTGCATCTATAAGAGAAAAAAAATTCTGAAATAAATATGACAGCAAAGTATATTTAGCGCATCACCCATATAATAGTATAATGTATTGGGCGTAAAGAGCATCCGGGCCTTAAAAAAAGCCATTGTTCGACAAGCATGCACTTAACAGGGAATAATATAATACAAATTCCCGTTTGACTTGCGGAATGACTATGATTTCAACCATCATGTTAAAGGAACATATACATAAGATCAACGTCCAGTTACGCATTTAAAAACACAATATTCCAACAGCGGTCATTCATAAAAGTACTGATGACTTCAAACAGCCCCAGGATCCATGAAATAGCAGTTAGATGACATTCTAAGGTTTCGTCGATTTTTTACTGCTTCAACAAATACGTCATTTGTCCGAATTAATGAACATATTGACAATTTTATACGATAGAGGACTGTGATTAGAAAACTCACTGACATTTGCCTCATTTGTCAGTACTTCTAGGAATATTTACATTATTTTTTAAGGAATTGTGTCAAAGGTTTCGGTGGCTGAAGATAAGGAGGTTGTTTACACATGAAAATGATTTAAGCTAACCAGAAGGCCGTATTGCTTACTGACCGTTTCAAGTCGGTATCTCCGTCTTCGCCGCCCTTTTTGTTATGTATTTCCCTGGTTATTTACTATTTTATTTCCTCATTTGATCTAGTTGTTGATACCATTGCGTTTAGGGTTCTGAGGTTTCTATAGGACCATTTTCTCTAAGAGGACAGTAACGTTTGTTTGTCACAATTCTTGTCTTGTCGTACCGTAATGGTTTATTCTCTTGGTACTCTGGCTTCTGCCAAGTCATTGAATACTTGCTTTGTAGCTTTCTAGGCTTTTTGTTTTATATTTATATCTACATTTGTGTTATATTGCCTATTAATGTTGACTAGTTTGTTAGATAATATATCCTGGCGTGGATTTCTTTATTTACGCTCGTTTTATTGGGATGACAACGTTTACTGCCGTTAAAGATCACGTTAAACAATAGTGTGCTAAAGCTGATGACAACTCTGGGATTTACTTATTTCGGCTAATTAAAAAGTCAGGAGACGTTCTTGATAACATTGCAATAAACGTCAAGTTTCATTTATAAGTACTTACGACTTGCAAACCTTACGACATCATATTATCACAGACAAACGCATTGCTCTAATTCAATAACCTTTCGCTAGAGAAATAAATATAATCAAAGTACTGAAAGTACTGAGAATGCAAGGTTTGGTACTGAAAGTACTGAGAATGCAAGGTTTGATAGGAAACTTAAAGACTGTATGAATAGTTGCACGATTGCTAGACATTTAAAATTTCCATAAATAGGTTAGAGCCAAATTGGCGATCATGGGCGACCTACAAACATCTTAGAGGGTCGATCCATTCCAAATATATAATATTGTGATCTGTTGTCATTAAACTATTTCAAATCTAGACTAGAATATTACTTTATGAAATTGCTGATGGATAGACAGATTTGTGTTGTATGGCCAAGCTGTCATTCAAGATGACCTCCATGTCTAAGGCCTAATGGATTTTTTTTTAAAAAAGAAATCAAAGTCTAGATAACTCTGATGTGTCTAGTCTGATGCAACTGGTTTTAAACTTGTCCAAGTTCAGTTGCGTAACCTAAAAAACGCCTTCTGCTGCAGGGACAAATAACTTAACAAGAGGCTCTAAACGTTGATTCAACTTCCCTATGTCTGTCTCACACATTGAAAATAAACTTTACTGTAGTATTTACTAAAAAATAAAAATACAAATGTATAGGTGGAAGAAAGAATTGAAATTGACTATAAGTAAATACAAGGGTCGTACTTTTGGACTTTTGATAAAAAAAAAAACGACAACAACAAACAGAACAGAACCTAGCTGGACGAAGTAGGTTAAAATGCAACAGCCATGTGCAGTTTCATGATTTAGTCGATTTCGAAATATATGTTTACAAACAAAACATTAAATCGGTTTGTAAGTACCGTGCCCGAATTCACCAAACATTACTTTGAAAATGAATAGACTCTATAATATATTTTTGAAAATGGACATTAACACATTTTTTAAAATATGCATGCAAATAAAAATAAACATCAAACAAAATGCAACTTGTCATTATGAATAAAAACTCAGATAATCTTGAGCGTGACACTTGTTATGAATGAATACTGATAATCTGGAGCTTGACACATGTTATGAATAAAAACTCAGATAATCTGGAGCTTGACACATGTTATGAATAAAAACTCAAATAATCTAGAGCTTGACATTTGTTATGAATGAATAGATTTTGATCAGAACCTGGTCAAACACGGATTTTTCATATGACGTCACAACGGTAGTTATGAACCCATTTTAGATGACGTCATGTTGTTAAAACTGTCAGCGTTGACTGAGACAGACACTGATTGATTTTATAGTAAATCAACTTAACAAATGCGATCAGTGAAAAAACGAATTTTAATAACACTGTGACGTCATTGACGTCAAGACGTCATGACGTAGAGACACGTGTTAACGTTCTTGCACAATTAGACCCTGAACTCTACAATCTGTGGAAGTTTTGGTCAAATCTAATTTTAAATACAGAATATATAACGATAACAGGATTTCTATATATACTATATATACTATATTCCAACAGAATAACAATCCAGTGGTGTCTAATGTCTAAACATGTTTCTTTATTTCCTCTTATCCTTAATAATAATTCACTGACATCGTGAATCACTAAAACCCTTTTGAAAATGCTATATACAATTATACATAATAAATATATTGAAACAACTCTAAATATATTGAAACAACTTTTCACCCGGAAATCTCGTTTGATTTGGGCTCTGCGCGAATATAACACTGTCAAGCGAAGGTGCGTGTGACGTCACATCGTGTTTCCCCATGATGGGAAAACACCTTGCAAAAACTCGCTTGAAAAAAACTCTCCCACAACTCATACATAATGAGATTTTCGTAGAGTTTCTCGACCTGTTTATTTGCATTATAGTTGTTTTCAGCATCTAATACGTTCGTCTAGCATAGCTCCGCAAGCATGTACGACTTGAAGCCTCGATTTATGAGAAAAAATGTAGCTTATCCGCCAGAGACGATGAGGAGGGCCAAAATCAATGACTATGAATGCAAGTTGATAAATCAATCTTGCATTCAAAAACTACAGATTTGGTCTGTTAGAATATTAAAGCGTCTTTTACTAATGACAGTTTAGACAATTACACTATGTGTACTTGCCAAGAAGTTTCTGAAACACTCATTTTTCTATTAGATAATCGCTATGAATAATTTCATGTTGAGTATTTCATCAGATACCCAGACAGATTTAATTGAAGCCTTTAATGACACCGCTTAGAATCTGGCTGACCTATTAAACATTGACAATGATTTCGTCTCTACTATGGTTAATACTATCTATTCTAAAGAACTGCAACTCAACAAAGCCAACATTTCTGATACTGTCGCTTCTTTTCTTGATTTGAATTTCTCTATTGAAAATGGTGAAATAATTAGTAAAGATAAAAGAGATGAATTTAATTTTGATATTAATAATTATTCCCACGTATATGGGGATGTTCCCCGAGCTACTTCTTATGGGGTATATTTTTTTCAATTTTATTCGTTTTTCTAGAGCTTGTATTCGTGTTGACGCCATTACTATTCGTAATATGTGCATAACTACGAAGCTACTCTAGCAGTGCTACCGTTACCATAAAATTCGAAAACACTTTGACTTCTATTGAACTGTGATTTACAAACTTCGTACGATACTTGGTCATTATCACTTTCATGCAATCTTATCAAATTTGTTTAAAAGTTTACCAAAATTGTCTGGTCATACCCCAAACGTTTTATTATCTTGTTGCTCTGACCTCTGCCAAATCACTGAGTGCTTTCTAGGCTCCTTTTATGTTTATATTCATATATACATGATTATTTATATGTTATACTTGTTTTATCTTTTAATGATGACTTGTTTGTTAGAGACTACATCCTGGCGGGTATATTTTTATTGACAATGTCCCGTTTTATTGGGATAACAATAGGATAAGAGTGCACATTAGAACCTGTTTTAAACACAAAGTATAATTTTTTTCACTGGCCGTTCCAATACCGTAGCCTTATTGTCAATCGTTTTATGTTTGTGATGTCATATATTGCCTTTTATTCCTCTTTGTTATTAGTGTTTGTTTCGTTTCTGTGCGTGTTTTTGGTTGAATCTATATTTCCAGTTCGGTTTTTATATCTACTTGGTCTGGTGCCCCCTGCGTCTTTATGAAGCAAATTCACACTGTACTAAGCTGTTGCATATTTAATTTCAAGTAAAAATCAAGTAATTTGTCAATAAATACAACTATGCCATAACATTTCATCAACATAGCCTCCAGTCCTTTTAAAGCCCCACTAAGATCAACGTTAGCGTTATTATACCTTAACATATTGCTTTGTCCGCACCTAATATTGACGGAATTTGGCCTTTGTGTGCTATTTTCGTAAATGGTATTGATTAAAAATATAGGAAATATATTTTTTTCCAAATGATTTACATGTCATATGCTAAATTGAATAGCGGAAATGAAACCGTCAACAGGAAATATTACTAATAAAGATTATATGATAAATGACGCTCTAACGATGATATATTTGCTTTAGGAAATAATGGAAGTTTTAAAAGATAGCTCAAGAGCAGTACCCTAAAAGAAACATCACATCACTTTGATTATTTCCTGTACGTAATTGATTTGAGGGTCATCAATATGCTATATATTTAATGCCCGCATGTTATGTATCGTATAAAGCAACATTCTACCAGTGGACTCACACAATATTTAGGACATCGGTTTAGATAAACATTGTCCCACCTATTGCCATATTCTGTCGCCGGCAGGTTTAACGTGCAGGGCATTGGTACCGTCACATCTGAGATACTCAATCCAAAATCAATGTATCAACCCCTAGTTAACGGCTAGGAAAGACAAGTACATATATAACCTTTTTGTGTTTTTTGTTCACTATGGAATTAGAATAATAAAAGTCGAACAGGCAGTAATATTCAACGACAACAGTGAACCAGAAAGACGTATCGAAACAAACAACAATTATGTGGCATCAAAAATATAAAAGGATTTACAATAGAACTATCGCTGTGGAACGGTCAGTGGTAAAACGGTCGCTGGTCCTAAAACCCGGATCTGAAAGACTTCTAAAGGAAGTAGCTTTCGCTCCGATTTTCAGACTTTGAGACAAATAGGGTGAATTCAACAAATGTCGCTAAAGCTGACGAACAGTAAATGTAAAAGAAAGTTATATCTATTGATGAATGCACCATTCAGAAACTATACAAGGTGACATTTATATTTTGGTAAGGTTTGTTTTGTGGGAATGGGACTGGGGTGTTGTTTAATGTAACTAGTTTAACTGGTAACTGTTTTGTTTTTGTGCTTCTATTTGGTTAAAACATAGTATGATAAAACTTACCGGTTTCAACCCCCAGCGACTTCCTTGCCACTAACCGTTCCAATGCGGTACTCTTATTGTCAACCATTTGATAACTGTGGTGTCGCATTACTTCTATTTGCCCTTGTAACTGTTGTATGTCTTGTCTGCGTGCATTTGGTTGATTGTGTTTTGTGAATTCTGCATTTCAGGTTCGACATTTGTACACTAGGCTCGCGTTCTAAGCCAATATCACGATGGTTGTTGTTAGCTAATGGCAAGTGTGAACGTGTTTGATCGACAGTCTGTAAATTGTGACAATTTTATGTTTGATTGTTCAATCAACATGAAACAATAGTTAGTATAAAAGGTGCGATTACTCAAAATGTTGGTACAATTTTAGAATGAAGTGGCTTTTATTACTTATTCTATGAATGATAGTCGTGGTGTATGTAGCATTTCCGAATTTTGTCTCACAATGCAACACGATCTTTCTAGCTTCTTCGGAACCCCTGTTAACAGGAAACAGACAGAGACTGAGTCGCACACTCCAATATGCATGCATTAACTTACATTAAATTAAATACAATTTTTAAAAAGTTTTGAATATTGTGCACCTCAACTTTTAATTATAAGCACTAAATAAACAGAATGCAGCATGCATATGATATGGAAATATTAATACCCTACAGGTTAATATTAAAGCATATTCCTTTAACTTAATTTTGATGTGTACGCAAACGCGAGGTTTAGCGCCTTGAATTAAAGTTCCAAAATATCTCGGCAAAAGTCTGGCTAAAGACAATCTAATCTGGCTAAAGTAAATTTTAGCGCTTTAGCCAGATTTGGCTAAAGGGTTTAAAATCCTAGCGCTAGGTACATGTTTTCACTTATAACGAAAAGGCGGATTAAAACGAATATTTTGTTAAATATTTCAGATAAAAAACGGTATTTTTCAGTAAAATTAAAAGTAAAATTAAAGTAGAAAGGCCAGCAATGCAATAACACAAGAGGACGGGGTATACGAGAACAGTTTTCCTTAATACGTTTTTACTCTACAAATCGACAAAATGCTAAATCATTACATTTCAGCTTCAAAACATATGTATTGATTATGTTTTAATAAGTACTCCAAAATGGAAATTTACGAATATAACGACTCATAAGTGGCGAGGGAGGCATACCCCCGGTATCCGCTAACAAAATGTGTCTTTTGCGAACACTTAAAAAGAAAACTCTACCTACGCCCTTGAGCTTGATAGAACGATTAGCTCTCATTCACAGACTCAATAAAACCTAGTGGCCTGGAACATCACATGCACAAATGGGTTGACAATAGGGCTACTGCCTTGGAACGGTCAGTGGCTCTCTGTCATGTTATATATTCTAACAAACAATACAGCATTGATACCTGTAATAGGCCTTGAGCCAGGACCTCAACATTTTCGATATTGTTACCAACTCAAGGGACAAATTCTACCATCACTTTTTGAAAAGAGCAATGTATATAGATTACATTTTTCCATGATAGCAATCTGGAACATGTAGCTTATATAAAAAAAAATCGAACATTAATAGGTTATCATTGTAGCGCTTTCATATAAGTTTTTGATGCTCATTTTTGAATGTCATACTTGTGTGAATAATTATTTGTACTTTTTAAACATGCACTTAAGTTTACAAATCATTGAGTTACATAAAGCGTAAATAGGTCTCTTTTTTAGCACTGAATTCAGTTTGAAATCTCTATTTTGCTTCAAATTAGTAGTCAATTTATTCCACCCACTATTGACACATTTTTATGCATTTTAGTTTAGTTAATATTTTTTACAATATATGTGTAAACTTGTAAGAATCAGTAATTTACAACCTTTCTACATGATTTAAATAATATTATAATATGAATAAGAGAGATTGTTATGATATATTGATGAAATTAAGTACTAAGCAATGTTCATGGCATTGCACATATGTGTTCAGTAAGCCTGATAGTTGAGACACATGCGAAACTTGAAGTATAAGCCTTCCTCAAAGTAACTGCAACATAAATAGTATTAACATGTTCTGATATATACATATATTGCACAGACGACACATAGTTCAAAGGATTCCGCAAATGTGCGGTTTAACGTGTTTTTTTAAACAAAAGTGTTTTTTAGGTGTATGCATCATGGCAATACTTATTATGATTACACATTTGGATTATGTATTACACATAAATACATGAATTAAACATTGCATATTGCAACGCAAAATCTTAAAAGTTGTCTATTTTTAATACTTTTTTATTTACACTGTATGCATATTTTAAGGATTTTTACACCTGAATCACCCCACCCGTATACAACACAATGAAGAATTCTGCATATGAAATGTAAAAATAGTAGTAATATGCATTTGCACGAACCATTTTTGTGTTACTGAAAAAAGAATCGACGAAGATGAATTGATTTGAATTGGGGTTTTACTGCGAACCAACACAAACATGTTATTATGGCGCCAACAGAAATGAACATTCGATCCTGCTCACTCTTCATTAACATCTAGATAAAAATTTGCAGAATGTGCCTAAAACCTTATTACCTGCAGAACTGCAGGAGTTGCTGCAAAATTCTCTAGCAAACACTCCATTTTTCGCTGGAGCCACAATCACTGCACCACTTGCACTGAAGTAGCACCTGAAACAATACAGGTTTCATGATGAAAATAATGAACAAAAAATGACAAAATAAACATGAATTCGGGGAAATTTTACCCTCTATGCCTGGATATACAGTGGTCATATTCTTGCCCGGGAACCACACGGCGTCGACGAAGAAATATGTTTAGGGTGATACCCAGATCAATGTACTAACCACCTCTACCATGCGCAACTATTTGTTAGTATTGGTGCAGTTGTTACAATATAACCTGCTTAGGATATGTATCTAAACATAGGTTGTTGATGTTCTCCGTACTTGATTTAGAGTATGGAATTAACCTAGGATAGTAAGAATCAACCCTACATTTGCAAGTTGCAAGCGCAAGTGGAATGATTATTACCTAAGAATAGAAGGTGTATTGCCAATGAAGAGAGAGTAAGTGTGTGTGTGTGGGGGGGGTGGGGGGGTGGGGGGTGAGGGGGTGATGAGGGGGGATATATAGGAGCTGCATTTTAGGACACCTAGGTTCTTACATGAGGGAGAGGGGGGGGCTATGTGTTAATGAGGCGGAAACGTCCGGGCCGGTGCAGGGGGGCGTGAATAAGGTCCTCGTGTAGTCACCAATGCTATCGACTGAGTAACAGGCTGTATGCGCTAGTACAACGATATTACTGCCATTATCATATTCTAGCTTCGTATGCATGGAATTGTCGAGTTTCAATATGCTTGCAAGCCTTATATATGCCGCAGACATTTGTGATGGCTTGATGATGCTTTGGGTTATAAAGGACAATTAGAATACAGTACATATTAACTGATTAATTAAGTATACTTATTGACTTTTATATATATACTGTAATGTAAATTA